>VXBI01008954.1:71024-91588 GCA_013397375.1 Toxostoma redivivum
CTCCGTCCAGCCCGGCCCCGGGGCTCCCGGGAACGGGACCCCCGCTCTGCCCCGGGCCGCGCCCTGCCCGGCTCCAGACTCGGCCCTGCCCGCGGTCCGGCCCGCCCCCGTCCCTCACCAGCCGCCCGTGGTCCGACAGGACGCGCACAGACACGGCCCCGAAGTGCTGCAGCAGATCCTCCTTGGCCGCCCGCCCGCAGCTCCTCAGCGCCCGGCGCCGCCATCGCCGCGCAGGGCCGGACCCCGCCGCGCACGCCGGAACCAGCGGCACAAATCGCGCGAGAGCCGGGGCGAGGCTGCTGACTCAGCTATCGCGAGACTGGCGCCGCCGGCGGAGGCGTCGGGAGGGGCGCGGAGGCGGGAGCCGCGCAGAGCCGAGCTCGCCTGGGGAGGTCCGCGATGCTGCTCCCAAGGAGACGGGAGCCTGCCCTTCCCTTTTAGCGCTTATGAGCTTGTCTTCTGGCCATATCCTGAGACGTGTCGCTATCACAATTGCCTTCTCCTCAGTATTTACTTGCAGAGACTTAGCCCTCCCTGTCTCACTTGAACAGCGAGGTACTGAGGCATGGCTGGCACAGGCATGAGCCCGCTCCCTCGGGGCAGCAGCTCTGTCTGGCTGAGGGAAACACGGCTTTAATTACAACTGTGAGGGGCTAATCAGCGTGAGCAGCGAGCAGGGACACGTTCCGGCCACCGACCGCCGCAGCCACACAGGCGGCTCCGAAGCCTGCCTTGTTTTCAAGGACATAGGTTGTGATCTTAAAAGAGTGAAATCTCCGATCTTGACTGATGAAATCTCAGGTCTTACCATATTTAATTAGCTATTTGCTGGCTGGCAAAAGCCCTGCCTGCTTGTGTCAGTGTTGCTACCAGCTGTGGGTCCCGCAGGTGCAGCGCCCGATGGTTCAGTGCGGAGCCTGGAGGCCGTGTCAGGCTCTGAGCTGCTGGAGCACCCAGGGACACCCAGGCTCTGGCTCTGTGCCCAAGCCAACCACAGCAAAAACGTGCTTGGTACCTGGGCAATAGGGACGGGTGTTTCCTACACCTATGTGTAGAAAAAGCAAGGCCTTCAGTCCACAAAGTCCTCAAGGCCCCTTCAATTTTCCTGAGTTGTCATGATGGACCTGGTGCTGTGTTCACAGTGCACCTGAAGGTCATGGCTGTGCATATTTGGTGACTGAACACTGACAGTTTGGGCAAAGGCCTGGCCATTGTGGCTGGTCACAGCAGTCTCATCAGGTTGATCAGATGGCAATCCAAATTCGTCCAAATGAGTTTGGGAATGAGTTGGGCAAAAAAGGATATTCTAGATGGATCTGTGAGAAAATGTAGGAGCAATTTCTTACAGGATCTGTTCTTGCATTTTTTGTTGCTGCCTTAAGTATAAGCTGGGAAATACCTATGAACTGGGAAACAGGTGAAATAATTGACACTGTGCAAGTAGAGCAGTGTAATTTCTCTCTTAATAACAGCAACACCAGCAGTACTGAGATTTTTCTGAGGCTGTTGAAACTTTAAAAGTAACACTGACCAGTCTAACCAGTTCTGTGTGTGGCTTGTGGTTTGTATAAAGCCCAGAAGATTTTCTGGGATATGCTGGTCAGCATGCAATTGTAGCAGATGGGAAGATAACAATTGTAAAAACAAGCCTTTCGTGGCTGTACTGCTGCATCCTGTTTAAATTGGCCTGACTTGTAGTTCACTCCTGGGTAATGACTTCAGAGAACTTTTTATGCAGCAGATCTATGAAACTTGTAGGCAAAGCAAACCTTCCTGTTTCCCTTTTAGTGCTCTAATACATTCCAATTATTAATCTACACATCATTCACCAGATGGTGAAATAATGATATAACCTCAAATATGTTTTCCCCTCAGAACTAAGGAACACTGTTTCCAGTTCTACTCAGGGAAGGCTGAGGAAAATATGTACTCTTTAGTTACATGAACAATTGACAAAAACAGTTTCAGTTGGAATAACGTACCTCATGGCTCTTCATCCCACCTGTTCCTCCTAGCACAAAATCTCCCTCAAAAAAAGAGAAAAACTCTTAAATTCCCTGTTAGACCAGGCTGCTGAAGCTGAACACCTCTAGAGCAGCAGTTCAACATAGCAACATGCAAGTCAAGCTGATAAAAAATGTGCAAGTGTTTTTCCTAAGACACAGAAAGTAAAAAAAATATAAACTCACTTTCTCTCACCATCCTGTCTTTAGTCAAAATATATGAATGTTACCTTTTTTACTTCCCAAGATGTTTAATTTGTAGATTTTTGAACAATAGAGTTCCTCAACACCAATGCATTATGTTTTTGTGTTGAAATTAATGGCTTAGAAGTTCTTTGCTTATTCAGAGATTGAATGCAAGTGGTTTAGCAGTATCAGTATGAGTCAGAACTACAGAATCGTTTGGGTGGGAAAGGAGGGAGATCCTTTTGAAGCAATCTCTAGTCCAGTCTCCTACTCAAAGCAGGCTCAATACTGAAATCCAACCACATCATTCAGGACTTTCTCCAGCCTGGTGTCAAAAGGCCCTTGTGGGGGTGAAGATTCCACAGCCTGTATAGGCAGGCTTTTCCATGCCTTAATCAACTGCCTAGTGATTTTTTTTCTCCCTTTTTAATCCATTTGAAAGTGACAATATTTGTATAAATGTGTGGTAACTTCATGAAGAGAAAAATTCAAATTCCAGATAGAATTTATTGAGTTGGTAAGAATGACAGTGTGATCTGTAACTATACAGACAGTGACTTGCAGAACTGTAGATTATGCAGCCAAGGCTGATTGCGTGGTTCTCCAAGTGGAGTCTGCTTTTACTTTTCCTTAACAGAATCAAAATATGGGTTCCAAATGCTGTGCAGTGCTCCAGTATCTACAAAGCTTCTCAGCTGCTCTTGTATGTTTGCATGCATGTATGTCCATATACATCATTGATTCCAGGGCTTCTGCTGTCATGCTAGTCCTGTATTTCTGCATTAGTGATAAATATTTCCTTCTCCACAGAACGACTGCTTGTTACTTCAGCTTAGATCAAATCTGGTTTTCAGCACAGAGGTAAAAGTAAATGAAATTTGGCATAGCCACCTCATAGGAAAAATTGATGCTACATATGAACAAGTTAAGACAGAGCTTCAGACAAGCCTATGTGAGTTCAAGCAAAACAAATCTGACATCTCTCAGTCCTGAGGCTTTGAAAGCCTGTGGCTCTTTATTAATAATGGCAATACTGTATTTACTGGCCTGCAGGCCAACCTCCTGTATTACCAGGTCATTGCTGCAATAACAACTCTGTAGATCAAAAATATTGGAGTTATAGGTAGTAATAGATCTTATTCAAACTCAGTTCCCAAAGGATATCTTTCCTGCATAATTTTTTGCAAGCTACCCAAGCCTAGCAAGGTTTTTTTTTTTTGTTAAGAGTTTTGGAAGCCTCAGGCCAAAATGTTTTGATTACTAAGGTAAAAAAGAAAACCACCAGAGCAGCTTTGAGGTACAAATGACAACACCACTGGGTAAAATTTGATTTTCATGGTGGCAGTTGAGTAACTGTCTTCGTATTCATATCAACAGTGTGGCTTAAGAAAGCTTTAGAAGGAAGGCAGCAGAAGGAGCCCAGTGGGGCTGGCAGGATCCTGGCTGTTACTGCTGCAATGGTGTTCATGGTACAGAGACTCCAGGTGTGGGCAAGCTGGATTTTGTTAGGTCCTATTGCACAGCATTTGTGTGGCAAGGTTTTGGTAGCAGGGGGTTCAGGGGTGGCTTCTGTGAGAAGCTGCTGGAAGTTTCCCCTTCCAGAAGAGCCAGTGCCAGCTGGCCCCAGTATGGACCCCACCAGTTTTGCCCACGACAGGCATCCCCAGTCCATATCTTGGCCCCTGAGCCTCTTGTTACATCTCCTGTGCCCTGTCCCTGAGGAGGGCAGGCACAGAGGAGCTTTGGTGGGCACCTGGAGTCCAGACAAGGCCAGCCCACCACAGCTGCATAGGCATACATACATACAACCTCAGAGACTGCAAAATGATTGCTGTAAAAATGACTTCTTGTGAAAACAGAAAGTGGATATTTAAAGAAGGCTTTAAGTCAGGTAATTTCTTTCCTGAGTATAAGCAGCCATTTTCTTTATGCTTTTGATTTTTCTGTCTGAACAAAATAATTAAAAAAGGGATAATCCACGAAGAATTCTTCTTTTCATGTTTAACCACTAGATGATGCTGTGACTCTTAATTGCAAATCATATTGTACTGTTAACATTTTGGTTTATTTTATAGAACTCTGCAGCATTTTTATATATGAAAAGTTGGTGTTTTATTTTTTTTACATGCATTGTAGTTGTAAGCACATATAGGATGGTTAGTTTCTATACATAACCATATAGATCAGACATCTAGCAATACCTCTTTCTGGCAAATGATTTTTGAAGCTGTTCTTATGTTCTTCTCCCTAGATGCAGATGTGGACTGCTTTGAGTAAAGACTTTTTCAAAAAGGGGAGAGTATACTGAGAAGAAATTTGAGATAGCTAATTCAAGTTTATATTTCCTTCTGTTTATCTGTGCTACATAGTCAGAATGGTGGGTTTAGCTTCAGTTTTGGAATTTATTTTTCTGCGCTGTTAGAGCATCTGGAATTAAGGAGGACATTTCTATTTAGAAATCATTGCTAAAAGATAGGTGGTCTTATTTATTTGCATAAGCATTATTTCTGTTTTCTGTTTCCATAAGTCATTTCCCACTTTTATATTCAGAAGTGCTGTGGTTTGATCCACACTGTTGGGGGTCTTAGCCAAGAGCTCCATTAGACTTTCACACATGGCACCATTGTACTGATGTTCTTCTCAAAGTGATTTCAGGAGAACAGCGTTCTTTCATGTGACCTAATTGTTTTTCACCATTTGCCATTTCTATGAACTCCTATGAACACTTTTTATTTTTTGCAGCACCTTCTTCCATCTTCTTATCAGAAATGTTAATACAGTAAGGCTGAATTGATTGCAGCAGACAAAGCAAACATACTCAACCAGCTACCTTCTGTACAGAAGTGCTAAAGGCACAGCTCCATTCAGGTGATTCCCATATGTCAAAACCAGAGAAGAAATGAATACAGGTTATACAATTCAGAACAGCTTGCAAGCTAGGTCAGTGCCAGTCAGTTCCAGCAGAAAAGAGCTTTGGAACTAGCTTAATATCAGCTTTTCCCACTTTCAGACATGCATGTAGCACACTTCTGCCAGTCAGAGATCTGGATCTTATTTTCAGTGTGTAAGCAAGGAAATTACACTCTCTGAGAGGTAAGGAGTACATAAAGCCTGTTTCTCCCTCACTGAAATGGCATCTGCCACTCACACTGGGGTCTGATTGGGAAATGCCTACATGACACTGCAATTCCAACTTTACTGGGACATTGTTCTAACTACAGCAGGCTCTGAGGTGAAGGATAATTCACATTCATTTTTAAACTAAGCTGCCTTTTTGCCAAATCATTAACAATTATACTGAAACTGAGCTCCTGTCACATAACTCTCATTTTGAACATGTTCTTACCAATTTACTTTGAGGTAGGATTGTATAAAAGGTTGCAGTAATTTTGCTGAGTACATAGGATAATACTTATTTTACTTCCAGGTGTAAGCTTAGTATCACCTGAAACGTCACCTAATACTTCCTTCCAATAAAAGATACTATGTAGGCAACAAGTACCTGAAGTTTAAAACTCCTTTAGAGAAGAACTTGCCATTAAAAGTTGGTGAAAA
This sequence comes from Toxostoma redivivum, assembly GCA_013397375.1. Taxonomy (NCBI): domain Eukaryota; kingdom Metazoa; phylum Chordata; class Aves; order Passeriformes; family Mimidae; genus Toxostoma; species Toxostoma redivivum. The sequence goes on from VXBI01008954.1 coordinate 76,769, forward strand.
TGCTGTGCCACTGGGATGCCAGCACTAGGGACCCCAAGTGTCCAGCAGATGCTTACAGAGCTGCAGCGTCCCTGCAGTGATACATTCTAATAGGGCAGCACGACAGAAAATCCTCTGGCTTTCTTCAGGTTTCACCAGAGGCCAGCCTTGGCTTCCAAGAGACTCACAGCAATGGTTGAAAGCCACTTGTTTTTATTCTACCTCATGACCAGGCAATTTAGACCCTTGTTTCACCAATAGTCCCACTGATATCCAGGTACTCTGTGAAGTATTTCTTCAGTATTGGTAAGACCAGCTGTAAGAATATTTACCTGGACTTACTCTAGTCTTAAAACTATTGATATACAACTGTAAGGACTAAAATTGATACAAGAAGCTTCATCATCATAATTTCTATTAAAAATGTATATTTCCCAAACTCTGAGGAGTCTTATGTTGTAACAGACTCCTATTCTGTTTGAGTGATTTTTAAAAAACTTCTTTGTGTCTCAACTCTATTTTTTAATGCTAGGAAGTATATCTACTTCTCCTCTGGCAAGATTTCATTGGTGAGAATTTAATTCTTCTTGCAGAAGAAGCTTCTCTTCTGCAAAAAAGGATTTTCATTGGTAACTTTAAAAGTCTTCTGGAGATTTATTGACTTGAATTACAGCAGCTTACTTTTCACTAAGGCTTTGTGTAAATCATCGAAAAGGATAACTAATTTCAAATGGGAATGAAGTGGACTTCCCACTTTTACTGCTGAATAGAAGAGCTCAAAAAGTCATTAATATCTGATGTGTACATCTACACTTTATATATTGTGCCAAAGAAAGCCTAGAGATTTGAATTAGGTCATATTTAAAAGAAGAGAATGAGAGGACACTATTTTAAGCCAAACAGCAAAACATAAGGCTATTTACTAGTGCCTAAATTCTTTCCAGTGCAGAGTGTCTATAAAATTTACTTTGCAGTTCTGCTTCATTTAAGACACAACTATAAATGGCTTTATTTACCCCTAGGACCTGCTTGTTGTACCCTAATTAGAGTTTTTATCTAGCGTGTTATTATACTGGTTCTACTGAATATGAGCATGACTGCTTTGAAAGGCTTTCAAGTGCACACTCTCATAAGTCCACTTTTTTCTCCTAGCTTTTATAAAACAAATTATTTTCATGTTTGTATTATAATATCTAACTATTAATTATCCTCCCGAGACATTATTTTCTAGGTAAAAAAACTCTAAGGCTAACCAAGTTTTTTATACATTTAGAAAAATTATTTTTGTAGCACAGTTTTAATAAAATCTATGCAGTGAAATATGACATTGCCTTCATCTGTGTACTTCCAGAATGATCTGGAAGAGATCTGTAAGTGAAAGATCATCATCTTAGTAATATTTTTTTTCCTATAAATATTTGTCAGAGCAGGCTACCTTCAGCAAGACCACTCCATGGAGTTTCATGGTATCCCAGTGTTACACACAGACTGCTCCCTTTGCCAAAAGCTTCTATGGGCCTGGGGTTGAGCACTCTGCCTCAAGCAGAGCCCTTCAGAAGCAAGCTGGAAGCACATCAGTCCCATTAATTACTGGCAGGATTGAAGTCTGAGCATTCCATGTAGTTCAGATCAGAAAGCCACCAGGAAAGCTGCAATTTAAATTTGCTGTTCATCAAAGGAGAATGAGCAGATGGCATACTCTGTCTAGGGGATCACTGGAATTTCCTACTCTCAGTTCTTTAATTTAGGAGGAAGAAATACTGCCTTTTTAGTTACTAAAGCAGCCTTTGCATCTCCTATAGGATATAGCAGTGAAATGAAATGGTGGAACAAATGGAGACAAGAAACTTGAACACAGCCTTGGGAACATGGCAATCAGGAGGCCATAAAAATCTTTTGATAATCAGAATGACAAAGGGATGGTTTGGAAATGTAGAAACCTTGGCTGCTATGGTTTGATTCCTGTCATAGAAAAAGAATTTGTAATGAACCAATACCTGACACTCTGGATTGCTTCATATAGTGGGGGGGAAAAAAAAACAAAAACAGAAACAAACAAACTCCAATCTCGTGTTCTGCAAAACACTTGGACCAGAAAGCTGCAAAAATGAATGCTGGGGGAGTGGGAAATGAATTATTTTCTTCAGGAGAGAGCTGGCCCTTGCCACTGGAACAACAGGGATAAGAGGAAGCTGCTTTGGTGCTCCTTCCAAGAGCTGTGCTGAGGCAGAGCCCCACCGTCCCTCTGTGGCCATAGTCAGGTGCTGACTGAGGGCTTTGGTTTGCAGTGGCTTTTTCCTGTTGGTGTCCTGTTTTTTTTTTTTTTTCCTTTTGCCTCCTTTTTGCTGGTTTTTTTATGGTGTGGGTTTTTTTTTTTAATTTTTATTGTTTACTTGGTTTTGTGGATTTTATTTTTCTTTTTTCCACACCTAGCCCTTTTGTTTTTAAATCGGTTCATCAGTGTAGAAAATACCCCACAAAGCCTGCATGGGGTTCATGACATCTCCTAGTAATGTTTCTGGTTTGTATCCCCTGATGGCAGGAACCAAATAGGATCCTTATTTACACTTTGCAAAAGCTTTATTGGAGGAAACTGCTTGTCTGCTCTGAAAGAAGCACATCAGAACATTCTTCTAACTTATTACTCATTCCAGAACTTTAGTCCAGAAATAAACCAAACCAAACGAAACCACGTTGGCATTTTCCTTTCTGTTAATTCAGCAGTAATTTTGGCAAGAGAAACTTCACATTAATGTTTTAAAGAGGAAGAGCTTTGGATTTGTACACCTAAGATTCAATTAAGGGAGAGCTTGGCATTTTATTCCACACCCAGCCCCCCACTCCTCCTCAATCCTATAAGTGCAGTGACCTTTCATGGATTTCACTAAGAGTATATAATAAATTATTACTTCTCTTATAACTCCTGGGATTTTTCTCTCCCTTACACTTTCTGTAAAATTCTTCTGATGTATTTTGTGCAGAAGCTGCCTGAAGAAGTGCTTGATTTTGAGACAGATCAAGTCATAAATCTTCATTCATCAAGGATAGGCAAGGAAGTAGATCTACTGGAAACAACTGTCAGGGATTTCCTGGAGGAAGGAGACAGGGGAATTTGAGAGAGGAGTGAGATCCACAATTAGGAGGCCCAGTGAGAACCTGAGAAGAAGGGTATGAAAGGAAGGGCAAAATCATCTGGAAATCTGAAGAGAAAAAGGAATAGAAAATCTAGAACAGAAAGATACAAATACTATCTAATAAATATTAATTACCACTGCATAATAACTGAAGACTAAGGACAAGCTGCACAAGAGTAAGCCTCAGTGGGCAGCATCAGGAAAGGTAAGGTGGGAGCTGAGCAAAACAGAGCAGCCCCACAGCACCTGAGCAAGGTGAGGAAACCTCCAGAGACAGCCACCACATCCAACTAAGAGTGCACATCACAAGTTCACTGGTGGTACAGCTCTGGCATGGAGGGACACAGTCAGCCCCCACACACCAGGATCAGTTCCAGGAGCTGCCGGGCAGGTCCACAGCACTGCAGCAGTCCAAGGTCAGGTCTGGAAGGTCAAGGCTGGAATCAAGGAGCTCAGTAGCCAAGTGCAGGTATGACCAGCACTGAACCAGACCTGCACTGAACTAGACCAGCACTCCTCCAGCCGTGCCACCAAAAGCCAAAGGCTCAGCTTACAAACAGCTCCTGGGCCTATAGACAAGGGGTGTGAGTGGAGGCTCCAGCTGAGGCTGCTCAGGGCCCTTAAAGCCTGTTGGTGCCTTGAGGGCTCTGACACCAAGAGGACAGGAGCGCAGTGACCTTGGCACTCTGTGAAGCCTTTAAAATGTACCGTCTACCTTCAGGATGTTAAAAGTCACTTTACAACTAATTGTTACATTTGACACAAATAAGTACCCCACCAGCCAATTTAAAATGAACTTGGTGTGCAGCAAGGATTCTTCAAAGCACGCTAGAAAAATGGAGCACATATCAAATGACAGTGCCATAAAGATGACACTAGTAACTGAAACCAAATACAAGTGCAAGTTTTAGTCATCTGTTTTCTTTTGTGGCCTCTTTGTGAGCATTACAGGCATACATGCTTTGCTGTGTTCCCTGTGCCAGCTGGGTGCTCCTACTGTCCCTCCATATGGGGTTTCTGTTCCCTGCTCTGGCTGAGAGCTCACCCCACAAGACCAAGATTGTTTCCCTTTCTTTAACATGTGCCTGAGATGCTGCTGCTTCTCCCTGCCCTGGAAGAGATTTATAACACAGAGCACTTTTATAGTAGCTTTTCTTCCTGCACTGGCTTTAGGGATCATGGAGTTCATCTTTGTGAATAATGCCTTTAATAGATACCTATGAACATTAATATTTATTGTCATTTTGAATGCAGGGTATGCAGAGTGCCTGAGTTGGGTGTCTACATGTTAAAAAGGCTCTTAGGGTGTGTGAAAGATTAGGTATTTTCTGTCAAATTTCTTTCACATTGAGTAGGCCCAGGAACAGCAAACTAAAATTTCATTAATATTTTTACCAAAAAGTTTGTTATTCTATTAAACCTTTTTTCTTTTTTTTTTTTTTTTAACTTTGGGTAATCCCATGGAATGACAAACAAAAAGTTNTTGTTATTCTATTAAACCTTTTTTCTTTTTTTTTTTTTTTTTTAACTTTGGGTAAGCCCTAGGAATGCCAAACTAAAAGTTTCTCTGATATTTTAACCAAAAACTTTCTATTCTAAGTATGTAAACTTTTTCTCTTCTTTTTCCTTCAGCACTAATAAAGGTCATATTGCTGCATGCTGAATCAACTATAAGTATTTCCTGTGAGTTGAATTTTATTTCCGAAGTTGCTGACCTGACTTCTGTATATGACTAGATCAGAGAACCATCTGGGGGACATCTGTTAAGCTGCAATGTCTCCCAGACAGGGAACATATCCCACAGTTCCAATGCAGAAAGCTGAGGTAACCTTCCACTTCTATGCAAGTGTTCTTTAATAAATAGCAAGCAGTAAATAATAAAACACTGACCACTGCTTGGATTCTGTCCACAACTGCATAAAACCCACTTATTAATTTGGTGACCTTGTATTCGAATACAATAAACAATAGCTCAATGTTTTTGTTGCATATATGTCTCACTTTTTTGTAGTCACTGCTTTTAGGTATCCCAACATGCTTCAAGAGGTTAGTATTTCAGAAAGCAAGCATACAGATTTTAACATATTTGTTCTAATGTGTTTACTGGTTTTCCAGTATTTTTAGAAGTTATAGTAGTCTTAGTTTATACATATATACATATATATATGTATATATCAGAACACTGCATACACAATATAGGCAAAAAACAAAATCCAAACCAAAACTCCCTCAGTGAAAACAGTCTCTGTAAATGCTGAGTTTTAAAAAAGTAGCCAGTGTGAAAAAAGTCTCTGATAATTATATTTCTACTTTATACCACAACTCTGTAGACAAATTCATGCCTTTTCATTTTAATCTATGTATTTGACTTGTATTAGTCTAGCATTATAGCAGTGCTCTAGTTAGAAAACCAGAAAAAATGCTCTACACTGCAGACAGTGGAAAGTTCAGAATAAGTTACAACTTTCAAATCTCAGCTCTAGGTTTCAAGTTAAGAAAATGTACTTTTTTCCTTGAGTATATTGTTTATTAGCATGGCCTAAAACACAGTTTTTCTGCCTTTAAATTCCTCACCATTAAAGAAGAAAAATTCCCAGTGAATATCACTGAACTAGAGTAATTCTCTGGTGAATTATACTGCAAGATGAATCTGTCATTGGCACTTAACACTGTGGTTCTAAGGAACAGGAGGAATGTCTTGCCAGCTATGGATGTTACCATTAAAAATATATTTTTTGTAAGTACCATGTAACACATTTGCTCGGCTATGAAGAAGATATGGAAATGAGTCACAGGATTTTTTTTAGTAATTGTACTTCTGTATGAGTAAGTAAAAGTAAATCCAAAATTAATATTTTTCAAATAGTTTCATATATAAAAGTACTTCTTTTATTACTTAGAATTTACATACTGAAATACATAATGAAAATTCATTAAATGATGAGAGAAATAAAAGCCATTCATGGAAGTCTAATAATGGTGAAGTAAAAATGGTGTAATTCTATATTATTTTACAGCTGGTATTACAGTAAATCAGAGTAAAGCAGGAGTCTAGAAAGCTTTATACATTGTGTTCATGCTCCATTACTAAAAAACAGGGGAACAGACAGTATTTGACTTTCACCTTCCTGATAATCTCTTCTGGTTACTATTTTGCTGGGAAGTGTGAGTACAAGAGTGAGAACGTGATCAGTCTTCAGCCCCAGCACTGCAATGTCCTGGCCATTCACTGGACTGACCAAGCTGCAGATCTCCCAGGATTTCCCTCATTATCTTGGACAGCTGTGCTTTCCCTGATCATTAGGTTGTGCTAAGCCTCTCTTCTGTGCAGTGTCTAGTACAGTCTGTACTTGTAGAATTTATTTTTAAAATACTCAGAAAACGCCCTCTGCTCCTGTTATTCAGCAAAATCATGCTACAGCTAACAAGTCACCAGGAGTTTGCAACAGGTCTTAATCTTGCTTTAATATAGGATTGAATTGCCACTGAACTTCGCTGCTTTTGCATCAAAAATCCAGTTAAGCAATATATTCTAGTCCATGCAGGAAAAAAGCTGGTTTTCCCTTCCTTTGTGCTGCAGGCATTCAGAATTGACAGGATATTGGGTTTGTGGGCTTGCCTACAGTAACGTCACATCTAAGAAGTGAGGAAGGCATCAGGAAGCAGTTATCTGAGTGAAACCATACATAAAAGATATCATTTTCTAAAATGTAGCATCAGCTAAAAAGTCTGCTAAGAAAGTTACATCTTGCTGATGATTCTCTTTTGCTGACCAGGTACATAGCAACAAAGATCAAAGATGTCTCAGCAATCTGGAAAGAGCTGCTGCAAATAAAGCTCATCCATCAAATCCAGTACAGTTCAAGGCTGTTGGCTCTGAGACAAGTATCTGCACAAGGTACAAGACAGCAGGAAATCAGTGCCTGAAGGTGCAGGACAAGTGCACTCACAACAGTGAGTTTGTGACAGGCACACTGAGTGTGAGCCAATGCCAGGCACAGGCAATAGTCTGGTGCTATCACTATTCACCTTATTTATGTATAAACAGGAAAGTACCTCTGACCTGTAAGGCCTATTCATACCTAGTCCTTGCATCCTTACTCCCTTTTCAGACCTTCTCCAGCTTGCTCACCTTGCCAGGTTGTGACACCAGGTCTGAAATGAAGCCATGGTCCCACCATTGGAACAGCACGGGGGCAGAGCCCCAGTTATGGGCTGGGAGACTGAAGGTGCTCAGCCTCATCCACTGTCTATTGAGGTGTAACAAGTTCCTTCCATTAATTATACTGAATTTTTGAAAATTTGTATGTAATTTAAAAATACTGAAGCAATACTTCCTTTTACATTGTTTTTATAGAACCTGTCACAGACAGCTCCAGTCTGTGGGAATTGCTTTGAGACAAGTGGGCAGTGTCATTTAAAGGAAGCTTCAGCTTGAGGCCCCCAATATTTAATATTCACTAGAATGTCCAGTCTAATCCACAGGTCAAGATAGTATGAATACATTGAATAAAACTTTGGGGAAGTCCTACCAAAAAATGTTTATTAGGAACATTTTTGTATTTCTTTTTCTAATAAATTTTACCTTATCTTTAATAAGTCTGCCAGTGTGCAGAGTGGTTTCTTATCTCTTTAAAATTAGTTATGTGATAATATTGTAAGCTCAATGGGAATGTATATATGTGCATTAATTTGTCTTTTGTTCAGAATTGTTTAATCTGTAAAGTGGTAAAGTTTCTGCTTTAATGTTTATCCTGATGGCTTTACACCTTTTGAACTAGCAGCTGATTGTAAATGAAGTGAATTTTTTCTGAGAAACTCAATTTAACTGCTAAGAAACTTGCTCTATTTAGCAGCGTTTTAATAGTTTAAATGAATCTTATTGACCTTTATTTAAACCCATTCTACCATTGAAAATGGCTTTAGAGAATTTACATGAAAGAAGCAGAATATGTTCTAATTTTACTGTGTGCTATTGCAAAAACTTTTTTTTCCATTGGGAAAACTGGCAAAGAGTAACTGATGGAACATCAAAGCATTTCTGATTAAAGACATTCCCAGCATCACCCAGCCTGTGCCAAGCAGAGGCAAGCAGGACAATGTCCTGTATCAGCATCATTGGCTTGTCCTAGCCTGAAAAGAGACCTCTTGTGCCACTTGGGACTCAGACCCTGCTTACACCAGGTGCTGGCAATGCTGGTTCATGGCACAAAGTCTGAAAAGACCAAAGGAGAGGAATGCCCAGCAAGTGGGAAGAGAATGCCACAGCAGGGTGGTCCAGTTTGGAGATTTCCCAGCTGTTTTCTCAGTTAACACCAGGTCTCTGTTCTACTCAGTGTAGAATCCTGCATTATTTGTTTGACATCATCTATTCCTTAAGGTTTATTAACCAGCAGTACCTGTATATAATCTTTACCAAGGACATGTACATGAGTCATGTATACAGATGACTCATGTTCATCCAGATCCACAAAACTCAGAGCTCTGCAGTTAAAACTAAAAGATAAAGTTTTGAAAGGGAAAAGCCATCTGACATTATAATAATGCATTTAAAACATCAGCCATCATCTGAGTGGGTGACATAAAAATGCTTCATTCTGTGCATTCTGCTTTGTCAAAGAAATCATTGTTATCTCCCATCAGGAAGACTTTCAGTCCATTATAGATGAGCATACAGAAATGTATGTTGTAATTTATATATTCCAGCTCTCTCATATTAAGGGTCATTTCACATATGCATGACAGCAGGAGAACAATCAGTCCTGTTAGGGTAAAGTGTAATAATCTTCACATTTTATAATATTCAACTCAAGTAGAGTAGGTCTTTGAGAACAACAGAAAATAATATTGCTGTCAAAATGACAAAAGAGAAATTATATTTCTTTACCTAGAGTATTTGGACTGACAAACTGTCAGAATTAGTTTTTCTGATCCACAGAATAAGAAAATAATATCTGCATTTTCTGATCATGAATGACCTCCTTATCTGTGATTTTTGGTTATATCAAATTAGGACATAAAGGGCTGCATTCATTATGATGAACCAAACTTTTTTATTTTTCATTTTAACATGTTCTAGGAAATTTATTACAGTCCTAATTTACATGTTCTAGGAAATTTATTACACTCCTAATTTTCGTATATCTGGCATGGTTTGAATATCTGATTATATTTAAGTGTGTAGATAGATTTACATTTATAAAATATTCTTGTTACTGGTAAATTATCTATCCCTTTCTTTCACATAGGAATTATGTTTAGGATTAGGTACATTTCCACTAAAATACATTGTCTTTATTTTTTTTATGCCTGCATAACTTCAAGCATTAAATGGAAAAGAGGAGCAAGGATTTGGTTATGTAAATAACGAACACCTGATTTGCATCCCAAACCCGTGTCTTTTCATAGTTTACTTGGCAAAATTACCTCAGAAGGCAGGAAAATGTAAGACTGCATTGTTGAGACTTTCTTCAAATGTTTGTCTATTTAAGGTATTATGAAAAACTAACATATAATTTGGAAACTGTAAATGCAATTTCCAACTAGCAATTTGGCAAGCTAGCTGTGGCATCTATTGGCAAAGCAAAATGTGCAAGAAGGGGCAAATAAAAGCAAAATGCAGAAGGTAAGTTGATGAGTATGTGAGGAAATCACAGTCCAGTTATGAGCCCACACCAAGCTTTTATTTTAATTAGGGGTCTGTACAAAATAGGATTATGATGACCATAAAGGCTTCGTAATTATTATATGGGGGGAAAAAAGAGTCATTGTGCATATTGGGATTTGAATTCTGAGCCCTGGAATTTCCTCCATGGTTTATATCAAGTGGAAAGTAAACGTGGAGGAGCCCATCAGGATGCCCTGTGTGCCAGGGTTTGCCCAAAGTGTGTCTAACTGGGCTGCACCAGCAAGAGCTGCCCAGGAGAGCAAGCCAGCAGAAAGCGTGACACAACGAGGAGGCTCATTCCTACTGGTTAGTTACAGACAATTTAATAAAGCCTGCAGAGGATGTGTACAATGGAAAACAGCTGTGTCCACTGATATATTTAGACTGCTCTGCTGTTTAAAATAAGTATCTCAGACTGTGAAAACACCACAGAATTATGTGAAAAAAGATTCTCACTAAGGAATAGCTTGCACTGTTAGAGGCAGACTTTCAGATCGTTATCACCTACACTTAGGTATCCATCTCAGGTACTTACACTGGGAGCTGAAGACTCTTGGTAGAAAACAAAATTAAAAAGTCACTTTAACAGGACAGATCACTCTGTAATTTCATAGGGAAACTAATATCTGAATTGGCATCTGAGTAAGGTGATTAAAACAAGTTGGTGTGAATATGACTGATGTTGGGCACATTGGCCACAGACAGAAATATGTTACATACAAATGCAGGAGGAATGAGCTTCCCCAGAATTTCTAAATAGATTAATTTAGGACATGCACACATATTGCAATACACAAAGTTTATTAATTGAGTGTGTATAAGGAATATTCAGTTCTTACAAAAGCAGCTCTTGAGATAAAGGCTCAGCAAGGTACATAACATATTTTGAGTTAGGCTCCCCCACTTTTTCAAAGTAAAACCTGATTTATCAATTCCAGCATGTACCATAGAGAAGCAAGAGTTTCCTGACAAAGCTAAGCTTATAAAGAGCAGGCAACTAGAGCCTGCTGGACACACAATAATCTTTTTGTTGTTTGTGTAACGAAAAGAATGCAAATAAGCCCTATGTGTTAATATTTTACTGAATATGAACATTCAGTCAATAGAAAGTTGTAATAGAAGATACAGCAGCAACCCCTAACTATAAACTATTGCAGTAGAGAAGGATATTACATTTGTCACATACAGATCTCCCTCTTTCTGATTGTTTTTTTTTATTGTGGAATATCTTAGATCACTGGCCAGGCACAGTACATGAGGATTGAGAGATTGAGATGTCCAGATGCTGTCAGCAAGCAGTGCTGATTCACTGAACTCTTATCCCCAGATGGTACCTTACAAAAGTCACTAAAATCCATGCAAAATACCACATGAGAAAATGTCTCTCCCCAAAACATAGTCAAAGCCCCACTCATTCTCCTAAGTGCCCAACATCAAAGATAATCCATTTTTGTCAGCTGTAAAAGTCCTGCAGCTGTCACCAAGAGCTGGGTCAGATTTCGTGCCCAGCCAAGGAACTTGATGCCGAGATTAGTAAGGGATATTCTTTAGCCTGTATCACATTTGTAGCTGTTACCATAATCGTATTTTCTGACCCCAAACCACTTGGGTGGAATTTCAGCAGTGCCAGAGCAAAGCTGTGCCCCAGCTCTCCTGCTTTGCCCAGCTGGCAGCACACTTCAGTGATGGGCAGAGCTCCAGCCCCAGCAGCTCTAAAGGATTGCCACACATTATACTCATTTAATGCATACCCGTGTTACTGCCTGCATCAGAAGTGGGAGCAAGGAAATTCTTGTTTCTGCAGTTCCCTTCATGCTCAATTTGGGTTGAACAACAGCAAGGGCCACAGCACTGCTCCATTCCTGACAGGATTTAATCTGGCAGGGAGGACACCAGAACCTCATTAAAACAATGGCATTTTTTAAAGTTCTCTTCACAAAATCATCCATTTATTATGAAGCATCTCTCACTCCACAACATGTATCACTTTGGAAGTGTGAATAGAATATAGCCTCTTTATTTTAGATATTCACTGAGTTGACATCTTCATCAGACAGCTGAGACATATTCGTAGACCAAATGTGTGATTTTGTAGTAGATGAGTTCTGTAAGATTTCACTGCTTATTTAACAGTAATGGTCTATTCTATACAACCATTGTATTACATTCTCTGTATTTTTGCTTCAGAATGATCTTTGAGATTTTTAAAAACACTTCTCTTTTACTCCCCATCTTTGGGACATTTCCTCTGCTTGAGGAGAGGGCTGTTTTTTCTGTTTAGGTGGCTGAAGAGGTGCACAGCCACCTCCTGTGTTTCCACATGTCCAAAGGGCAAACCTTTCTCTGTGCTCAGCATGTCGTTCTGCCTTTGGGACTGCAGCTTCACTAATAATGTTATGAAATCAAAGGAACAGTTTTATCTCTTGTTTCAGGAGCGGATTAATAAAATTGTTTGTATTTTCCATGACTAGCAAGATCAATTTACGCCTTGTTTCCACTAATACATTTATTAATCAAAAATAAGTAATAATTTGAAGCACTCATAAGAGTTCCATTACATTTTAAAACAGGCCTCAGGCATTTCCTCAGTGCTTCCTTGACTCCATTTACATACTTTTCCAATGGCCAAAGAGTGCAAGAAATGTCTAACAAGAGGAGACTAATTGTTCCATCTTGTTCACTACTTTGCACCCTGCTAATGACAGGTTTTGAAGGAAAAGTAGCAAGCAATAGATGACATAATGCTGTAATAAACACTCCTGTCTCTGTGCAAGGGAAGAAATATATTCCTCAAAGCCTCAGGATTGACAGATCTTATTATAAGTTTTGTCCTAGCTACTGTTACTGCAAGTCTTATTCCTGTGGAGTGTGATTTTTAATCTGCTTTTTCATCTGTCAGAATAGTAGCCTGTGCCAAGCAGTCTCATAGGTTAATTATATGTTAGGCTCACGGATTTATTAGCCTTTCCAATATTTAAAAACCAAAGGCCAGATTCCCCTTCTAGGCTGTTAACTCCAGGGATTGTAAGCAGATATATAGCAAAGGCAACTTGATTTCTCCAGAGACAGAAACTGCTGGAGTAATTCATCATTAGCCAAACTGATGTTAAGGGAGCCCCACTAACTCACACACTCAGGATCACACTCATAAACTCACCTTGAGATTTCATTTACTGATTTTTCCAGTCTACCAGGATGGACTGGAGGGTTAATCCTACTTTTCTGGAGTTGACTCCTGAATGGGATGTACATCTGCAAGAGCAAATATTACATATAGTTATTTTTGAATTTCTGAATGTGTTTGCACTGGGAACTGACAACTCTGACATTTCCTGTGGCTTAAAGAAGCAGAATGTATTTATAGCTCTGTGAGTTTGCACGAGATATATTGCTTCTGTCACAAATTTCTTGCATAAATATGTACTCTGTATGAGATTGTAGTAGGACTATTGTTAAATTTGCTTTTGGCCTTCCCGTATCTATTGAATACGTGTGTGTTTTTACCAGCCTCAGGTGATCTGTATTTTCCAAAACTGCAAATTCGAAATCCTTCACTTTAGGTTTTGTTTCTTTTTAAAAAAGTATTTCAAGTTCATCTAAGCAGTTCTATTCTGCTTTGAGTCTTCAGAAAAAAATATGCAAAGACAGTCCTAATGAAGGATGAAAGACAAAAATAAGGTTTCATTTTTGAGCAGATTTGGGAGGGTCATGTGAATTCAGGGGTGTACAAAGACTGTTCCTCTTGGCTTTCTTGACAATGCAGTTACAGAAGTGGAAGGTGCTGTAGCCATGTGTTGCTCTTGTAGTGCAATAATGGTATCATTGAGAAGTGAACTGAAATCTATATTCATGTGCCAGTTTTACAGCCTTCCTGTAAGCTTTGTATGCAGCACTTCCTCATTTGACCTCTCTGGGCAACCTTCTTCTCCTCTGGATAGAAGAGGAGCTTAAGGAGTCTAGGATATGAAAGCTAAGGGTATTGTTTATAAATTATTTATCATGCCACTAACAACATTTACTTCACCATTCTAAATTGTGTCCTCATGCACTGGGGTTGGCAGTTCATGAGAAGCTTGATCTCATTTGGGCAGGTTGTTGTGGCAAAAGTCATTGTTAATATCTGCCCAAAATATCCATGGGAATGGGTTCTTTCATCCTATTCTTACAATGGAGATATTACTGTTCCCTAAAAGGTGATTGTTTTAGCAGCATATTTCAGCATGATGATAGAAGGAGGCAACATGATGAGTCATTCTGTGGCAAGTCAAATTCCCTCAATTCTGGGAAAGACAAATTCACTAAAAAGCATCACAACAATGTGATTTCCAATCAAGAGGCATTCAGCACAATCAGAGCTTAGAAGGTATTTGGCAGGGATATTTATACCTCCTGAGTCTTCTTCAGGGTATTTTGCTATTGATCATATTCACCTGATTTATTTATGTCTGTTTGGAATGCCATCATTTACTTATGATCGCTCTCTCCTGATACCAGACGTCATGTAGGTGAAAGAAAGAATCCATTTTAAGTATCTTTGATATTCAATCAAATACAGTGTCTGATGATATTAACATTGCTTTCCAAATACAGAGTTAACTACACAGCACCATCTCTAATGTTCGAGGTTTTTTGTTTGTGCTTACTTCAAGCCTCAACTAATTCAGCTGCACTAGAACCAAAGAGAAGACTTTTAAATCATTATCTTTCCTTTATGGAGAAGGAAGATACCAGGTGTGTGAATTCCACGGCTCATCACTGTCATCCAAATTGCTCTCAGACTCTGGCAGTTAACTCCTTGTTTATGGGGATTTAAAAATATCGGGGGAGGGAATATTAAAAAAAAAATAATAATAATTTAATATTAGAAAATCCAAGATGACATTTGCCTCCGGGCTTGGCAGGTGCGACGAGGCTGTAAAGTACTTTGTGATTCTGAAAGCTGCCCCGTGCCGTGACGCTGAGCCTCGGGTCACCGCGGCTCGGCCGGCATTCCCGTTGGGAGAGCGGCTCTGCATTCCCGGCGGGAGCTGGTGCTGTTGC
>VXBI01008954.1:91640-253336 GCA_013397375.1 Toxostoma redivivum
AGGGGTCAGTGTTGGCCGGGAGATGCCCGCCAGAGAGCACAGGAGGGGGCGGGGGGCGGGGCACATCCAGCACTTCCAGCACATCCAGCACTTCCAGCACATCCAGCACATCCAGCATCTCCAGGACACTCAGCACACCCAGCACATCCAGGACACCCAGCACACCCAGATCATCCAGCACATCCAGCACACCCAGCACACCCAGCACATCCAGCACACCCAGCACATCCAAGACACCCAGCACACGCAGCACTTCCAGCACATCCAAGACACCCAGCACACGCAGCACACCCAGCACACGCAGCACACCGAGCCGCCGCACCGGGAGCTCGTCACTGCGCTGTTGGAATATAAACAGGGAAAAGCTGCTCAGTGCAGCGCCGGGCCGGCCGCGCTCCCAGCGCTGCCCCGGGTGTCCGAGCACAGCGACACGGGCAGGGCGCTCGGGCGCGCTCCCGGAGTTTTGTGCTGGGCAGCCTTCTACCGCATCACATTTCCCATGGAATGTGCGGCTTTGCAGCATCTGAGCTCGGCAGGAGCCGGCCAGCCGAGGCTCTCGGTGTGGATGTGCCCGGCTGGTGCGGCCCCTGGAGCGGGAGCATCCCGCTCCGGAAGCGCCAAAGGAGCGGGAGGGGAGGAGGGACAGCAGAGAGGGACTGGGGCTGCAGTAACAAAGAGCTCATCTTTAGGGCTTCACGCAGCTGAAGAGGAGGTGACGGGACCTCCTTTACCATTAACATTACTAAACTATTTTAACACTAAAGGCAATCTGTCATTTTGAGTAAATTCTCTTCTGCTTCTATAAACACAGCCGTAATCAATTAAAGACCTACTTGTGAAGGAGCCATTGTGTGCAGCCCCATTCAGACATTGCTGAGTTGTCTTTTAGACAGCCTGTGGGGAAACACTGGTAAGGTGATGGGAAAGTTCAAAGTGCCTAACTTTTCAATGTGGATTTTGTTATTGAGACTTTTTCTCACTCTCTCTTTTTTTTTTTTTTTTTTTTTTTTTTTCCCTTGAAAGCCACCCAAGAAGAGATTAATCACAAGGGGGAAACTCAGCTTCACCCTNCAGGGTGAAAAATGGATGATATCTCTCTCTGCGTTTAACATTTATAATGTCTTCTGCTTGGGAGGTTCTGCAAATATTTAAAATTATTCTCTAATGTAATTCCTCGGGGGACTTCTGCATGGCAGCAAATCAATTACTAATCTGAAAGTATTGAAAGAACAAACAAATCCTATGGAGACTGTGCATCCATACATACATATTTATAACTATGCACATGGGCTCAGTTCCTATGCACATTAGACACCAGTCCAATACAATTTTGTGCAGTGAAATAGAACCTCATTTACAATAGTTTGAAGATGAGAATTGCTGATACAAGCCCTTCAGAAACTCAGAGTTCTATTTCATATTGAAAGAACCAGTCCAAAACATCACTCCAATTACTCAAATTACTTTGGGTTTTTATTATCTTTCTATTGCACTGGATCACCTGTGCCTTAAAAGTCTGTCAATGTTACTAATCTTTGCAGAAGCAACCAAAATAAACAAAAGAACTTGAACTGAACTTAGGTTATTTCATTCTCTTTCATTTTTCTGAATGAAGGAAAAGAGAAGGTTAAACAGAATAGTGTGTATAAGGAGACAAAGTTTTATTTGCCTTTGTTTTATTAGATTTTTTTTTCCCTGAGCACTTGCATGGATTCTAGGGACATGAGTGAGAATAGAAAAAATTAAATACAATTTGAGTTAAAAATTTTCCCAGTTCTTTGTGTTTGCATTAGAAATAAATGTAAAGAAATTTTAAGAATGATCTCTATTAAAAATTAACATTATCTATTTAGAGATACTTGTGGAAAGAATCCCACCTGTAGAAGCTGGATTTCATTGGGCTTTCTGATGTAGTTACTTTAGGATCCATTGTCAATCTTCACTGCACAGTCAGGGGGAAGAGCCTCACAGGAAAATTATGTTAGTATCACACTCTGGATATTCATAAGCACACTTCCTGGGGATTTAAGAATGACAGTGCCTCATTCCAAGGAAAATCACCTAAAATTACCATTAGGCCAAGCAGTCTTTTGACATGTAAATTATTTTGAAGTGACGGGGGAAAAAAAAAAGAAAGTGTGAAGATCATAAAGAAACTATCTTCCTTGACAACATATTAAAAAAAATCATAGATTATAAGGAATGTACTTTCCTTACAGAGCCTAAGTATGTAGCAGTTAAAAGGAAAATGAACAGTAGCTTTTTCTAGGGCAGTGGGAGCAGATTGAAGCTCAGCCGTGTGCTATAGCAGTGCTAGCCAGCAAACCTTCTTAACTTCATTTTTCTCTGAATGACACTTTTTTGGAAGTTATACAGGAGAGCCTTGGTGCACATACCAGGCACTTTGTAGATGAGTCAGGACACCTTAACTAAATCTATTCATTTCCCTGTCCCCATTGGGACAGGCAAAAGCTGCCAACTTGATGTTGGTAATGTGGATGCTGCATTAGGGAATTGGCTAAGCCTGCCAGATTTCATTCCTGAACTTTAGCAGCCACAAAAGAGTATTTCTCTGTCGTCTGTAATTGATTCAGAGCCCGGTCCCAAAAGGACAAGCTTCCTTTTGTGTGCCATCTATACCAGGGTCTAAGGACACATAGTGCTACAACTTCTTTTTTTTTTAGTTAGATCACAGGAAACCTCTTGAAAAAGAAAAGAAATAAAATCCAAGTTGTCATAAATTATATTTGTGAGCTTTCTAAGATACATTATTTATTAGCTCTGTTATTACCTTCTGGACCATACTTTCAGAAAACAGTCACAGTCAGTTTACTATAATCTGAGTATTTAATGTCAATAGTGTTACCATTTGGTGATTAAATGAGGTCTGAAACCAAAACAGAAAAAAATGTATTTGTACAAAAAATAAATTTTCCAGTGCTTCAGCTCACTAAGCACAGTACTTATTATCATCAGTTCATATTCAGGTCAGATTCTTTCTTCCTTTGAAAAGTAGGTTGAAAAACCCTTTGAAGACTTTTCCCATCTTCCCCTTACCCATCTGGTTACAAATTTAATAATATTATTCATTATCACTTTGTGTTTCACATTTGTGTTCTGCATCTACTGTTCAATGCATTAAAGGTTTCATGACAGTAACTCAAACACTCCTAATAAGGATTATTAGCATCATCAGTCCATCCATTCCCAACTCATTCTGCACAAAATATCCCAGAAATTAAACAAGAAGATATTAAATTTAGATAGCAAAATGGTGGGCTACTCCCAGTATATTTTGTTGCCTGTGTGCTCATGTTTCAAACGATTTTAAAAACCAACACCAAAGTATTCTCATAGCTTCTATTCCCAGTTTTCACTCTAGAAGTGACTGTGAATTTGTTTGAAGCAGGCATAGTCTGTCTGAACCTGAACACATTCACTGCATTTGTTCCTTGTACTCAAATACAAGAATAATCTACTAGAAGTGTTTTTCAAAATGCTCATTGAACATACAGCCTTACTCACATGCTCTAAATGCTTAGGCCAGAGGCAAGAACAGAGAGCCCTGTGTGTGGAGGCTGATTCCAGCTCAAACCCAGTGGTGCAGTGTGAGCCCTTCCTTCTCCTTCTCCTTCTCCTTCTCCTTCTCCTTCTCCTTCTCCTTCTCCTTCTCCTTCTCCTTCTCCTTCTCCTTCTCCTTCTCCTTCTCCTTCTTTCTCCTTCTCCTTCCCACCCAGCAGGGGAAGCTAAAGAACCCAGGAGCCACCATAAATGTGCATTGCTTTAATGAGTGTGCCATAGCTTTCACCTACTAACTGCAAGGCCTTCTCGAGCAGACTCCAAATTCCTGCTGAAATGAAGACTTTCTTTCCTGGACCAGGCCTGGAATTCCTGGGAAACAATGGCCCTTTTCAAGTCATCTCTGAAATTTCACAGGTGAAGGGAACAGGGCAGTCATTCGATCCCATCCACAAGGAGCCTGTGAGCATTTTAAAAAGTGAAGACAGAGTCTATCATGGAAGCACTGGAAAAACTGGTTAGTGGCAGAAAAAGCAACCTAGACCCACAGCTCAGGAGACCCCTGTGAAGCATTCATCCATTTGTCTTTTACCTCGTGTCACAACTTCTCTCTCTTTTTTTTTCAGGCATGGGTACACAGCCCACAGAGCTCAGGGAACAAGTCTCCAGGCAGTGGCACAGTGCTTTGGAACAATGGTTTTCATGGTGCTTTAGCCAGAACTTCACTTTGAGAAGGAGCAAGTTAAAGGGAGCTATTGTGGGGATGTAGTACTGGGTATGGAGAACACTCATAAGGCATACATGAATCCAGGCCTGTGAAATGACCTCATTTCAGGAAGCATCTCACAGTCACTCCAGTTGATTTATTAGAACAAGATCAAATTCACTAGGAAACATTCAGAATGGGATGCTATGAGTGCTGCCTGTCACTGATAACACAGTGAACTCAGAACATAAAACGGTTGGATTTGCAGATCCCTCACTGTCCAAACATCCAAATGCAATATTCTGAAGGGACACAAGAGCTCTCAGTTCTGTGAAGACAACTACCGAAGGTTCCCAGATGATGTGGTAAATATCCAGAATTCCTAAGCTACAATGTGTCACCAGTTCATGTTATAGGGGATTTTCTTTACATAGTTAAAAAAAAAGAAAACAGTAACAACAAAAAAATCCCAACTCACTTTCATATGGCAGTCGTTATATTGAGAAGTATTTTGCCTCTCAAATTCTGAGAACTTTTGCACTCTCTGCCTTCAGCATGTTATAGGGAATATTATGGTTATTGAACTTTCTTCAGGAGAACTTGAAGGATAATTGAAAACTGAAACTCATTTAAGAATTCAAATCTGAACTACTTTCTGAGAGCAAATCAGAGGGAATTAACCAGGTCATTTGATATGCAAAAGTACCAGCAAGGGGGCAATATACATGCATGAGACAAGCTAAATAATGACTGACTAGTAAGAGACCAATGTTTCATACATGAGTTAGGCCTCTGACCTAACTCATCCAGCCAGGGGAAAGTTGTCTTGATTTTATTCAATGTTGATTTTGAAATAGCTCTTTCCTAATACTACAAGGGGAAGCCTGCTTCAGTGCTTACTTAATTTTCTTCTTTGTACCATAATGAAGAATTGTTCCCCTGCTTTTGTCCCATTAAAAAACCCAACTTACTGCTAGGAAACAGATTCTTGCAGGTCAACTTGCATTTCCATCTTGAATTTCAATTCTGCTCTTGGAGAAATGAAGATCTACCTTTTCAGTTTTCCAGTCAATCTCATTAACAGAACAATTACCTTTTTTCCTTATGAGAAAGCAAAGTTGGTGTGTAAGTCACCCAAGAAATATTTACAGAGACAATGGGAAATGTATGTGATGAGAAGCCTTTACTTAGCGTAATCAAGAGGAACCGGGGTTAATTTCATACGTGATATGTGGAGAACACTTTTTCATTTCAAGTCCGTCTTGGTTTTGCAACATAACTGTTTATATGCATTTCACTGAACTGCTGAAGCCAAAGTGGACTGTAACCTTTGAGAAGGCTTTCTGAAGGAAAGCAAAAGTTTCATCACTTACTTCTTCCATACTTTCTTTCCTCTTCACTCATTGCATACACACAGATGGTTTTTTTATTATTCTTTTAGGCAAAATGACTAGGTCAGAGATGTTCCTTGCAAAAGATGCTCATTGCAAAGAATGTACTTCTTTATACTCTTCAGTCACCATGTGATGGACATACCGCCCCCCTCAGGCCTGACAATTCAGGTTGAATGTTGCCAGCCCTATGCTGCAAATCCTCAGCAATTGGTTTTGCTGTTGTGAGGATGCCAGCAATGCCATCACTGGTGCTGCTTATGTTACCATTGCTAAATACCTGTACAATTATTATATTTGATCTTGTTTTTCTCAAGCTCCTCCTACCATACTCTAGAATTACTGAAGAAATATATCAAACTCCCTGCCTATTTCCTTGGACATCCAAAAGCTGCAAGTCACACTCCAGGTTTCTTTGCCCATTCTTGGTAGCTGCCTCTACATCATCAGACTTAGCAGCAGCACACTCAGAGGAATTACTTCTGGGGTGAACAGAAAACAGAGGGGCTCTGGAATGTGGTCACAGGACTTGTGCTGTGCTTGGAGGTGCTTTCCAAACAAAGTGGGTCAGCCATGCCACCCTCACAAAGGCTGGTGCAGTTTTCTGCAGAGGGAAGATGGTTTTCCACAGACACTCCGCCCACATGGCACAGAAACAGAGTTATTGGCACTAGGAAGGACAAGTTGGTGGGCAGCTCTCCTGGGGCAAGTTCTACTGAAAAGGCTGGAAACAATTGCAGAGGTATGTGAGGCAAAGAATGTTGTTGGAGTACTATTTTTTAATTATTTTTTCTTTATTTTTTTTTTTAGAATTGGATTTAATAACTACAGTATTGGACAACACAAAGAATTACTGGAACAGCTCTTTTGGCAAACTTGGTCTTGCTTTACTACAAGAAATCGTCAAGAACTCTCGATCATTGTCACACCTTGAAGTTCCATTTCAGTTTTTCTGCAAGTCTCCCTTTTAGTAGAGTTTGAACTGTTGATGGCTTGTGACTTTGAAAAAAGCAGGAGAACCACCTTGGTATTTGGGTTATCATTAGTCCCTTTATTTGTACGTGTGGAAGTTGTTTTTTCTTGTTTGCTGGAACTCTGCTTCACCACATTTCTGTTTGAGTTGGCAGGGCTATGCTTCTTATTAGAACAAACAGAGGTCCAGAAACTGATGAAATAGAAATAGAAGGTTCACTGTAGCCTACTCTTTTCAGGGAAAATAAACATTGGGGGGTGTTTAAAAAAAACCCCAAATAATTCTGTGATATACCTTCCTGATTAGCAGCTAAAATCTAAATGGCACATTCTTAGAGGTAAAACTAACCAGAAAGATTATGCTGGTCTTTGCTTAAAGGAACCTATTTATCTCTCTATTTTTATAATTTTCACAAGTTTCCACTACTTTGGACATGGGACATTCATTATATATCTGGCTATGTGCTATATGTACGCTTCATCAATTAGAAAATTAAATCCTCAGACTTCCTGGAATCAGGTTTCCTTTTCCTTCCTACAAAGCAACAGAAAAGGGTGTGTGGTTTTTGTTTGGGTGGTGGCTTTTATCCTTAAATGAAAGAAAAATAGTTTTAAACAGGCTATGTTCAAGGTTTTATAGGAATTTCACTAGGAAGAGCAAGGAAGACAAGGAACTAGGAAGACAAATATAATCAATGCTATCAGTTCTAACTTTGGCAGAATGTGCTGTGTGTTAGTGTTCTGGGTGAGACACACAACGCCTGTCTGTTAGCACAAAAATGGATATTTTCCTTCACTGGGCTACCCAAAGGCAGCTATTCTCACTTTTGAGTGCCAGCCACTGGAGATGGGCTAAATTTGTAGTACCCATTACCTGCAAAGCAAACCAAAATAGCCACATGAAACCTGAACCAGAGAGAACCTTGGAACGCCAGGGCTGAGTGTTTGCTACTCAGACCTGAAATGTGCCCTCTCTTCCCCACCTCACACCCTTCTCTCCCCACTCTTGGAGGAGTAAATAGGGCCATTCATATAGAGACAGAGAAAGAATTCTGAAAGTTATAAAAAACTCCCTGTACGTAGAGATGCCTCCTACAGTGCTAACCACGACACTAATGATGAAAAAGCTACACCCTACATGTGCAAACTGGCATCCTTTTTACTGTACATAGGTTTTTACTGTATGTATGTTTGCTTTTAGTGACAGCATTTCATCAAGAGTGAGTATTTTTGCTGTTTTTACTAGTTCCCATTCACATTTACACTGGTACCTAACAATGGATTCCTATCCCATAGGTCAGGATTAGATAGGAAGCCTTGAAAAGACAAACCCCTGAAAAAAAAAAGAAAAATTGAAAGAATGGAAGGAAATTAAAAGCATTTGTTAATGCTTTTAAAAGCATTCTGAGCTCTTGGTAACGTAAGGAAACCTGTTAGAAGATGTACATTGAAGTTATACCCCTGACACAGACTTTAGGCCTAGAAAGAATTACCAGGATGCAGCTGATCCACAGAGATATTTTCATCAGTTCCAAGCAAAAAACTTCAGACTAAAATCCCCTTACCCCTTTGCAGGAATGAAATGCAGAAACAATCTCTGAAGCAATTTAAGATGTAAAACAGTCTCTCTTTATTAGAAAAGCCCAAGGACTTTTTGACTGAATATTCTTTGTCAACAGCAGCAAAAATTGAGTCATAATTAGTTAAGTATTGGAGACTCTGTCTTTTTGAAATAGCTAGCATAAAATTTAATTATAATGGAACTACAAAGAAAGTTGCATTACTGTCCAAAAAAACAAATAAATCTAGAATTCTTTTTATGCCATCAGCCATCTTTTTTAGCAAGAATATGGTAATGGTTTAGCAAATGAGAATTAAATTCTACATTTCTTGCTACTTCACAGAACAAGTAGTATGTGTTTGAAATAATGACAAAAGTACATTACTGTACATTACTAATGGCATCTCCCATCATGAGCAGTTTAGCACAGACTTATAGAGATCTCTAATTTCCATCATACTATTTGTTAAATGCAATCCTAACATTAATCAATTTGTTTGTTGAAAACAAACAAACAAAAAAATTCTTTCTTAAAGTCTTTCAAGGCTGAAGGGTAAAGAATTAAGACAAGTAGGTTTTAATTGAGTGAGGAGTACAGGAATTTGGGTAGCCTCTTATTCATTCTCTTCCCCTCCTCTCCTTCATTGTTGTACAGCAGCCTCCCATTGCAGGAGGGGAAGCTAAAATCTACTATTCTGGTATTGATTCCCCCAGCCTACCCAGGTTTCACAAACCCCCTTCAGGAACCTTTCTCAAAGGTCCACTGAAATGGGAAATGAAATAAGCTTCCCCAGATTCAAACTTCTTCAAACTTGTAGGGGGAAATACAGCAAATGCACTAGGAAGTATTGCAATACATTGTGATGTATTCTGTTCCTTCTGGAATTCTCTTTGGGGAGAATTCTGTGGGCAGTCCAAGCTGTAGAAAATTTTAGTCTCCTTTATCAAGTTCACAGCTGGGCTTTATAGGATTCTGTGTTAACACAACAGCAACTTCAGGTACATGGGAGACAGGAGTATTGATTGAATGAGTGTTGAAGTAGGATCAGAACTCTCCCTTAAAATACATTTTAAAAGTCCATGGGCTCCCTTCCCCCCCCTTGTTTACTCCTCTACTTAATCCATTTTATCAAGTCATAAACTTAAATTAATTTAAAAAAAAAAACAACCAATAAACAATCAAAAAAACCCCAAACCCCACATATATTACTATTCTTTTTGTGCTGTGAGTGCATTGCTGATAACTTGCTTGCCTCTGCACAAACTGGGGAGATGCAAAGGCAACTTCACTAATAGAGATGGTAAATTTGTAACTCAGCCTCGTAGATTCACCTATTTTTACTGCTAGGATTAAGAAGTGAAATTGGTACACTGCTTTAACTAAACCTTTAAGATAAAAAGCTACCGAAAGTTCAGAGAATACTGTGGTAAAGACCAGTGTGCAAAAGGAAGGTCACTCCTCAGAAGCAGCTGTATGGTAGAAGCCACTGCACAGGACCCTTTTCCCTCTGGGCTCAGGTTCTGTGTGGGCCCACTGTGGAATGGCATGGATGCCTGACCCAAAGTTTACTCTGATGCAGCTAGTCAGAAGATTCCAGTTCATTACAAGGGGCATTTTGGAAGGAGCCTCAATAACTCTTACAAATCTCTGATGTCTGGTGAGATGTTTTCAGTCTGCCTCCTCTCCTAATGCCAGGCACATCTCATGGACCTTTATCTGCATCCCTGTAAGTTACTCCTCTTATAATTTCTATGCCTTATCAATCTTTATTTTTTTTAAAGGCTGAACAAAGATCTTGCTCTCAATTTTGAAGTAATATTTCCAGACAAATATTGAAATAAATACCATATAGGTAAGGCCTGTCCTTCTGTTAAAAGTATATTTGTAGTCATACTGTGGGTGTCACTCTTTGTTCATCTGTGACCTCTTCAAGATTTCAAAAATAAATTTTTCATTATTTGAATGAAGAGGCAAAAAATACAATGATACTAAAAGTCTTCATCAACAGTTCATTTGTACAGCTGCAGGACAATATATACTACTGAGTCTCTGAACAAGTTTCAGAATGAAAATTAGTTTATATAAGGTACTTGTATTCTCTCTTCAGCTGTGTCTGTTTTGATTTTCCTCTTTAGAACACATATTTGTCAGTGCACATGTACACACATGCATAAACACACCATGTGAGTGGATACTGAATAAACCACCCTATAGAGAGGGAGTACAATATTTCACTGACTGTAGAATGAAGCCCAATTTTATTGGCAGACTCCAATGATGCTAGACAATAAAACATTTGTACGTTTTGCTGCAGACAGTCTGGCTGGCAGTTTCAGCAGCTCTAATTTATTGTGAATAAATAATTTCCTGGAATCTCTGAGGAGTCATTTTAATGCTCTGAAAAAAATTAAAATCTGTCTTGCTGTTAAATTTGTTTTCTGTTGTTTTGAACAAAAAATACTTAAAATGAAAGAATTTAAAAGCCCACCCTGATTTCAAAGATAGTACTTTTTAGATGCTAAATTCCCCAGTTTCACACTGGTTTTCCACATGAATAATTTTTGTTCACTTCATCTTTATATTTAAAGGCATGACAAATACCATCTGTTTGCAGTTTCTTTTCTGTGTATTATTTCTCAGTACCAAACAGAGAAACTGTCCAGGTTAAAGGACTCCCATATTTCTGTAGGGTGTATTTGGATGTTGTTTGTTTTTGTACCCTATCATAAATTGATTGGTACTTATAGCATAATGGTGATCAGACCATTTTCAAAGGCAGTGTGTTCTTGAAGCATGAAACAGAAATTCTAAAACAACTTCAGAATCTGTTAGAAGCCAACTGTAAAAATATAGATGGAGTCAATTAGTTGATTCAGTTTTGCAGCCATCAGCAAAAAAAAGAAGCTTTAGTTTCCACAGTTGCTGAGTACATTTTTTCCATGAGGCACCTCACAGTTCCTGCCAGTGGACTAATATATAAGTAACTATTGCACTTTTATTAAATTCTCATTAACTTGATATATCCAGAAGATATCAAATAAGAAACTGAACTAAGAAAAGAAAAATTTTAATCACCAATAGCACCACTTAAATACCTAACATCATTCCCAGAAACAGTACCACTCAGAGCTTTGTTGATACTTGGCATAAATAATCTCTATACAGTTCACAGAAATATAGTAAAGCTAAAATCTGTACTGGTAATAGGAAATTATAGTGGAAAACACTGTGTAAATTTAATTGTAGGTCTCATTCTCTGTAATGTCAAAAGTGTTTTCTACAGAGTAGTTACATTGTGAGGAAACAACCCATAACACAAAGTAAATTTGAGAAGCAGAAAAGGCTACACATATATTTTTGTGTGACTGGGTAGCATTACCAAAAAGCTAAATGCATATTTGAACACTAGTTCAAAGAAACAGAGGGTCTTCTTTTTTGTAGCAAAGTCACATGATCCCTGTTCCCATGGAGTCACTATTTCCTTTTCCTGCAGTCTTTTGTAGGGAGCTGTTTCCTTCCTCAAGTGCAAACCCAGCATTACTTTCATCATGTTTAGCCAGGCTGAATGCCTGCAAGATATTTGGATGAAAATGGACAGGTAACAGTGACAGGCTTGCCTGTGCCCTAGCAGAGAGCAACGTACCTGCCATTAGCTACTGCCAGGTCTGTTTATTTGAGTTGGCACTAAGAAGGCAAAAACTCTTTGCAACACAAAATATGCTTCCCTCTGACTGCAGCACCCAATCTCAGCCCCACCAGTGGCTGTACTCCCAGTCCCCTCAGCAGCATCAGTACAAGCCATGAATTTCTGATTCCTTTTGTCTACCTGTGCTCCAGTTGTTCAATGCTCTCTGAATTCTGTGAGACAGGGGTGATGAAATTTTCTTACAGAAATTTTTAATTCAAATGTGTCAAAGTTCAGTCTCAGTCCTGTTTTGTTTTTTTTTTTTTCTTTTTGGTAGCTGAAGCCTACACTCTCTTTCTCTTGTTCCTAAATGAGATAACACTTTTTCTTGTGATATTTTTTTAGCAGTATAGCATGTACAAATAGACTCTACCCTGGCCCTGTGAGAATGACACTGCCCAAGGACTCTGAGAGTCAGCATGTGCCTATTCCACACAGGATACACAGTTCCTTATTTCAGTGTGCAAGGCAGGAGTAGCACACTTCCACATGGAATACACATTGGATTTTACAAATGCTGCTGCTTTCCAATAGTATCTTCTTCCACTGATTTCAGCACAGTTTGCAGAAGGGCGTAGTGGTGTATATCAGCACTCAGCTATTTTCACCCTTAAGAACAAACAATTTTCTGGACGCAGTGAAGTAAATCTTTTCTATAAATGGAATCTAATTTATTTAAAACCCAGGATAAAACCAGATATCCCTCCAAATATTCATAATCCAAATAATCATACAATAACTAACAGTCTTTATGGAGATTACAAACAGGAATTCCAGGTGGATTATCACCTGGATTCCACCAATTTTGTGGTATCTGAACTCCTAGGCCATGAAACACTGTGATGTTCAGATGTTCAGTTTATTTATCTAATATATCACAGGTAGTTAATTTTTCTGAAGCAGTCTAAAACTTGGTGATAGCTAACTTTGTCAGTCAATGGGTCATCATTTTTATGTTTTATAGTATCATGCAAAAATTAATATAATAAAAATTTTAGAATATATCAACCAGGTAAAACCTTGCACTGCTAAAGAGGCTGATCTTGTCATCCAATATAATACAATATGTGCCTTGCCATAACTCCTATGACTCTTGATTACGGGATATTTTCTAAATGTGTTGTGCTTTGGTTTGGTTTTTCCCCCTACAAGTCATGAATGAAACACAGGTATCAAGTTCAGTGTTATGTTGGCTTCCTGTGCCAATAGGAGGAAAGACTCATCAGAAGGGCATTCAGAATAAGTGAGCAGGTATCCAACAGGCAGTATTATTATATTCCATAAGGATACCGACTCATGCATCCATACCCAAAGTTCATATTCACTTACTACTGCAGTAGGGGCAGGAATTTCTCAAGGACAACGTATTAATGCTACTGAATGTATTCCTTATAAGCAAACTGACAACTAATCTAACTTCAGAAAAGTGAATCAATATGTTCTCTCAGTAGTAACATCTCTATTGAATCCATTATATTTTACTTTTCTGGGGAAAAGGTACTGTTTCATTTCCCAAATATTAAGCATTAGTGAGGAGAAACTGGTTAGAATGCTACTATGAAATAGTCTACTAAATATAACTGCCTTTACTAGAAGAAATATTGATATATATTCCTAGATGTAAGTTAATATATAGGTGTATTCAATAAATCTCCTTCCAGTTGAAAGCGATTCTTTTGCACTTACAACACGGTTATGAGCACATGGAATTCAATGAAAACATTCACATCAACTTTAAATAGATTTTGGATTAGGCCTTTAAAAACAAAAAGAAATGCTCTGTAAATCTTTAGTGGTGCTATTTTGCTAAGTATGAAATCTGTTAGAAATAATCTTCAGAGCAATTTTTGTTTGCCTGAATGTTGGAAGTTGGGTTTTGTCCTTTTTTACTTACAGAATTTTTTCCCATAAGTTGCTAGGAAACTTGCTGCTGGGTACTTATGGGTACTTATGAAAAACAAGAGAGTGGGCAAGATCGAGAAAGAATGGAAGCATCTGGCTACACTTCATTTTCTCTGGGAGTTTCTCTCCAAGGGGGAGATAGCGCGGGATTTTGGGGCAGGTAAAGGACCGGGCTGGGGGCAGCTGCTCTTCCTGGGCTTCGGAGGAGGATGGTCGGGCCTGCAGCTGGAAGGGAAGGAATTCACTGCCACTGCCATAACCCAGCCCGGAGCTGCCTCTGTTCTATTGCTGGGCCCCACAGCCCCTGCCCTGCAGGACATCCCGCGGTTCCAGCCACAGCCATGGAGCTTCTGACACATCCACCACCCTGGGATTTCTGCTCATTCCTGCTGTTCCACCTTGGTGCTCCTCAGAGTCCTGCTGGGCCACTGGGATCGGCTGCACCAGGGGTTTGTGAACCAAAGCCTCTCCTCCATCCCTTCCCCTCCATCCCTGCCTGTCTGGGCAGNGGGATTTACATTTTCCATTCCAAGTGAAGGTCCTGCCTTCCCTAGCAGGAAAACCAAGACACTGAATGTGCATTTTTTTTTTTCATTTTCCATGAAAAAGTGCAGGAACAGTTAAAGCCAAAAGTTTGAAAAAAAATCAAGACTAAATACCGGGATATAGTCATCATATATGCTCACTGGTTGGTTTGCAATTTCAGCAAGGATGAACAATCTATTTAAAGCACACTGAATGTTCTTATGAGATCTTTTTAGACTACTGCTGTATAGGCTATGCATGTTTAATACTAAATCAGAAATACACAGCACTGTGCTCTAAGTTGTTTGAAGTTTATTTTCTGGGCACCATGTATAAAGTTCTGACATTTTTCATTCTATGTCATGTTACAGACATTCATCTGTAGAATAACGCAAAAATATTCCAAAAGTACCTACAAGAAAAGCTATGTATTCCAAAGGCATTTGCTGTGTTTTTTACAGGACAATGAATGTTCTTTGAGACTCAGTATCTACCCCAGAGGGAGAAAAAAACCTCACCTGTACATTTCTAGTCTTTTCGAAACAGTCAAGTAATTGATATACAGTAAAGTGTATTTTATTTATCATTTTAATGCCAATTGGATAGAACAAAATTTCCTTGACTTCTTCAAGCAGAAAATCTGTGATATTGGAATGGTGGGTTTATCCACATATTATGTAAGAGGTGACATCAAAATGCCAAAAATATATAGTCCTAGGCTGGATATTTATTACCTCTTTTGAGAGAGGTATGTCTGTTTACCAGAAATTAAAAAAAAAAAAAAAAAAAAACCCAAAAAAAAAAAAAAAAAACCACTAAAAAAAAAAAAAAACCACCAAAAAAACAAAAGCTAACAAAAAAAAAAAACCAAACCAGACATAGAATTTAATGACTCAGGAAGACAAGAGGCATTTCCTAAATTAATGCTATTTGCTAAGATGTCAGTTCCTGATTGTTATGTTAAACATTTTTACCAGAAATGGCAATCCATTAGATAGGCATTCTTCAGCAATGAAATAAACATATATTTCAATCCCTTTTGGATTATTCCAGCCATATGGTAAACTTTCACATTGAGAGTAGAGAGACAGAAAATACTGAGAATAATGAAAAGGCCAGTCATTAGTACAGGATGATATTCTCTACTTCTTCATGTAGGTGTTTAGAGAACTTTTAAAAATAAAATGTTTTTTCTTACAAGAATGAATTTAGGGAGCTCTTTCAGCCTTTCTTTTTTTTTATCTGGCAAGACAGGTAGGCTTGCAAGACAAAAAGGAAAGGGTCCCTTGTGGTTTTATAGAATATAACATCCTCACAAGTAGCAAAAATAAAGCCCCAGGCAGAAATGAGGTTAGCAAAAGAGTTTCTCAGTTACATTACTGAGAAGGGTGATGAACTTATAAGCTGTGGTTTGGAATCTTTAACAGACCTCTGAACTGAACCCCCACTTCCTAATTTTCTAACCAGTGCCTTAACTGGAGATTTTGTGTCTTCTTTTCAAAATACATGGTAAACAAACTCAAAGGAAAAAGAAGCTAGTTAATATATCTTTGCATAAATTGGCTACCAGGCCAGAGCAGACACTTCATTTGGCCATTGTATTACTGAGAGACATTGGTTTGGATGTGCAGGATGGAGCTCATCTCTGGGCTGTTCAGCAGCACTGATACTTGTCACTCAGGAACAGAAACTGGGATCATGGTCAGATCTGGCCCCAACTGGATTTTACTGCAATGACGTACAGAGCTGACGGAGAAATTTCTGAAACTGGAAACTACAGCCCACAAGAATTAGAGGATTTTAAACCCTGGTGAGATGTAACATTTCTTAAGAACAATAGCTTATAACATTTTTATTCTGTACTGCTTTGGATAATTAATTTAGTAAGTCACTTTGTTTGTCATTCATGCATAAAATAAATTAATATACATGTTGTTTCCTTATTCATGAAGTCTTTAAATTCAGCAGATGAAACTCTCTTTCTGCCAGAAAAAACACTGGATTATAGATGACTGTCAATAAAAAGTAAAGCCAACTCCAATGAAAAACATGCTGAAAGTGAATACGTGTTGAACGCTGATTCTTTATTTCCACTCTTTGTAGAAATAAACACATTTATGGTTTGTTTATTGCTTGCAGAAAGAAAGCCTGTTCATCCTCCCCCGCTCCACCCATCATTTGCTGGTCTAGCTACCGAGCAGAGCCTAATCACAAGATGTCTGTGTACATCAAACAGATGTTCACCAGCAACAGAAAATCAGTGTCTGCCATGAAGTTATATAGTGTTTGTAGACTCTACTGAGCACACTTTACTTGAAGAGCAATGCTTTGTGTCACTGTATCTATATCTCATAATAAAGAACAAGTGCCCACTTCAAGTTATGGATCACCTCTATTGTCATTCCACAGCAATGTGTTTTACAGATGTCTGCAAATGAATTTTAGGCTGAGCTCCCTTTGCTTCTGAACAATAAGGAAGTATGATATGCTATCTGTCTGGTATTTAGTTATTAAATATTGGTTGAAGAGCAGTTAGAATCCCTCTGAATTAATTTGAATTCCTGTTTTAAACAAGACCTCTGGCATTTGACATCTGACCAATGGGTCTGACAGGTTTTCAGCACTTTAGCTGGCTAAAGTGATGTAGTAACAGCACTTTATTTCCTGTGAAGCCAACAGCTAACTCTTACCTTCCTGTGAAAACTTAGATGGGGCTTATCAGCTCCTCCACGGCACTTCATGGCACTCTGCCCCTCTTGGGATCACGGTCTCTGTCTCCTATTATTGAGAGGGACAGGAATGAAACCACAGCAGCACCAGGAGCCATCCTTTCAGACTATGTCTGACACAAGCACTGAATGTTACATTATCTGCTTCACTGAAGCAGAAAGAGGAGACCATCAGGGAGCTGGCTGTGCTCCCTGCTTTTCTGATCTTCCCAGTTTTGGACACTCTAGTGCAACCTGTGTGCTGCCCCAGCCTCTGCCAGCTGGCAAGAGTTCCCAGGAGACAGTCTGTCAGTGAGGGTAGCTATGAAAGGGCCTGGGAGCTGCTCTTTGCTGTGATCTGCTGCAGTGCCTGTGCTGGGAGGGCTGCTGGGACAGGCACGCGCTGCCACCGAGCAGGAGGCTCCGAGCACTGGGCTCTTCCTCACAGTGACTGGGATGGGGGAGCTGCATCATCCCCTGCTCACCACTACAAGTGGTGTTAAAGCTGACAAGTTCCAGTCTGTTCTTCTGGAGAAAATGTTTTAAAAGTTTAAATACAAGCATTTTTCTTTAGTAGTTCTTTACCATTTTTGCTGCAAACAGAAACACTGCTCTATCACATTAATTCCAAGCCACAGACATTGTCTTCATTTTATCTTGAACCTTAGGACAAAATACTTTGTCAACCACAAAAAAACCCCAAACCACACCAAAACAAAACTGAGATCAGCAGACAAGGGAAAGAGCAACATATGAAAATAGAAAACTGTGAAATTCTGCATTAAAAAATAACATGTTGAATTAGTATTTTTAAACCCATAGGATATCTACTCAACTGCAGACTCTGCAAAATACACTCATACTGGAAATGCTTAAGAAACAGTCTGCTGAAATATGTCTAGCACAGCTATGCACAACTGCATATGGATTCTTCAACTGAAATGACCTGATTGAAATTGCAAATTTACACATGAAATCTTAGTCAGAGGTTCTGAGTGGATAAGGAGACATGGATACTTGGGCTATGAATATGGTCCCCTTCCTACCACAAAATTACATAGAAAATACATTTCAGACATACCCTGGCAACTGAAAATAGAAATGTCATATGGTGAATATCTAATTGCCAGACTAGGTTCTCATTGAGCACTGGTCTTCCCTTTTGCAAACACTTTTTAAACTGAGATAATCCTGCTCACTGTCCAGAAGCTGGGTTTCAAGCTCAGCCCTGCCGAGCTCTTATTCAGCATAGCTAAGTGGGAGCACAGACAGCAGCAGGCAGGGCTGCTGTACCCTGGATCAACTTGAACCCTTTCAGTAATGAGATACATATTCTATCCCAAACCTTCTCTTTCCCATTCAGTCCAAGCTCCCAAATGTCTTTTGCAGTGGGTAGAGTAAGCTATGAGAATAATGGCTGGCATACAGTAACAGCAGGCTGTCTACATCTTTCCCTAGGGAATCCTCAATTTCCCTGTTAGGAATAAGTTAGGCTGAACATATTAATGGAAAGGATCCCATCTTGAGCCAGGGACTTGTTTTAGTACAACTACTGTATTACACTTGTCAGGGCAGTGTGGTATACACTGGATCTCTTTACTTGCATCGCGTATCAAGAGATACTATTAATTATTTGTGCAAATATTATAAAATAGTACAATGCTACACATTGATGAGATGAAAAATACCTCTCCATTACCTTCTGTTACCCTCTCAGTTTTCTCAACAGACATTTTAGAAGACCTATTTGAAATTACCATCTGAGCCTAGAAACTGCAGAAGGATAAACTGTTTACTTTGTATTGTGATGCTCTAGTCTTACTTAGACCCTCAAGTTATGCCAACATCTGGATTTACTCCTCAAAATCTCTAGATAGTGACAAATCCTTCTTTCTCTTTTTCCATTGGACTAATAATGAACAAAAAGCTGTCAGATGGAGTCAGAACAAACAGATTTCTTCTTGTAGTGACAAAAAGCAAAAGAAAGCCTTAAAGAAACATATCCTCAAAACAAGCCTCCTTTTCTGGACAAAGCAAAACTTCAGGAAATAGACATAGGCTTTGAAATCCATTCCTCCTCACGGCAGAGATAAAGCAAAGCTTTCAGTGAAGTAAGCAGGAGAGTCTAGAAACAAGTGTTTCTGCATTCAAGGGAAGTTGGAGGTTTTTCCTGAGTTAAGAGTAGATTGCAGCTAATAAAAGAGTTTGACCACTCCCAAGATTCACTTTAACTTTTGCTTCTAATTCCACATGCTCCAGAAAGGCTTTCTGCAGAGCTACTAAGCACCACTGAGTTGTAGTCCTGCTTTTTAACTTCACAAAAATGCTGCCAGATGTCCTGGCCACATGTTCTGCAACCTTTCTGGATTCTGTGTGAAGATGATACTTAAGAAAATATCTCAAGGATAAACCTAGACTCAGAAGATCAACTTTAGGCACTTCTGATTCACACAAAATTTCTGGATTGGGTTGAGACAGGCTTCACCAAGTAGCAGAATCTTCAACTTGGCCTTCATGGGTATTACTGCAATCAGTGGAGGTTACAAAGCATCAAATGGATTAATGTCAGCTCATGCAGAGATGGGCTGGGTAATAGGATCAGGGGATGCGGAATATGCTGGTTCCCTATTCTGATTTATAGCAATGAAAGGGATAGCAGAGAGGACAGTGCCTCTTTTCCTAATCAGTTCTGTGCTTAGTCTATACAGAAATAGCAATTCCAATCTTAGGTATTAAGAGAGGAACTGAGAGTGGAACAGAAGCATTATAATTACAGCATTTAATCAAGAAGGTCCATATTAATTGATTAGCATGCAGTTCTAGCTCCTCATCACAGAATAAACAGCCACAGACAAAGCTAGAGGACAGCAAGGATGCTGACACATCCTTGGACTGTCTCTGTACAAGAAAGTAATTAGAACTACACCCTGAAAAGAGGAAAATTGGAAGGATTAAAATAAATAATAAAATTAAGTTAAATACTCATTAAATTAACAATTACACTGAAAAGATGAGTAAGAAAATTGTATTATCAGTCTTTCCTAGTACAAGATAGAAGAAGCATCAAACAAGGTTTTAGGATCAGATCAGAATCACAAAGTCTGTTAGCTAATGAAATTCAGTGCCCCAGAGTGCTGTGGATTAAAATTACTTTATAGCTCACTCTTCTCTGTTAAAGAGTGCAAAGAAAAACAAATAAAAGGGTTGATAATGTATCTCAGCAAACCCCACATTATCTTTCTGTAGCTGCTCCCTATGGCCCTTAGTTTGATATTTTGGCTACTATTTTCTGTTCTTCTCAGATGATAACTTGATTCGTTTGTGCCATCACTAGACCTTGGGTAATTTGCCTCTTCAAGTCTTCAGCTGCCAGGCAAGTATTTCCCTCCTCCTTATGTCCTTGAAGAAAGGACAGGAAGTTTGAGAAATAAGTAGAGTGGTGAAAAGAAACTGGAAAAGAACACACTGATTTCAAGTCTTCAGGCACATGGAATTTCAGAGAAGTGAGAACTAAACCTCAAAATGAAAAAAAACCTATGAGTGAGTTTCTAAAAGTTTCTTAAAGTATTTCATTCAAAATCCCTAATTTTAAAACAGCAAACTGTAATTAGATAGTGTGAAATATCCCAGTGTAAAATTAAATAGCTGTCTTTTTTCTTTCTATTCCTTTTCTGTCTTGGCTGTTCATTCACGTTTGAGTGCTTCAAGATGTTGGTTTTACACTTGACACATTTTAGCAACACTATAGACATAAACAGAATTATTGGTGTTATAGTGTAAGACAGACTTGAGTTCTCTCTGACAAACCAGCAGCTCTGTGACTCTGTCACAGCCTCATGCCTGGCCTATGCTGGAATAAGAAGATTTTTCTTTGGTTTACAAGATTAAGGTCTTCTGAAAGTTCAAGTGGAAATTTTGCTTTACCATTTTGCAGTTACACGTAGGAAATCTCTGTTAAGCTGCAAGCAAGGCCACTGGCAGGAGTCTGTGCAGCCAAGGAATCACTTCACCTCATCCCACCAGTCACCCACCGCCTGCATTTCTCACCCTGGCTGATTAATGGTGTGCTGGCCCCACAAGGCAGCCTTGTTCCTCTCCACAGTTGTTACACTCCAGTGGTTGTGAGTTTCTCTCAAAAGTGTCAGAATTAAAAGCAAGTTATGAAAGCCCCATTTCATTTTGTTTCAGGAGTCAATCCTGGTGCTGTATTATCCAGAGTGTCTGTTGAAGTTAAAAGACAAGCTTATTTGGTCAGAATTCCATTGCCCTTTCTGCCCTTCTCCATCAACATCTCTGATTTCTTCCTTCAGCACTGTTGACTTATAAACTAAATATATCAGTAAGTTCAAGACTATTCCAGACAACTCCTTTTGTTGTTCAGTGTCTTTTATTCCACCCTGTCCCTTTCATCGTGTTTGTCATTCAGTTTTATACTCCACTTCGGAGTGTTGTCTCTTTTACTGCTCTTGCTTCTTTCTGCTGTATTTAACAGTTGTGAGTGGATGTCCCTTCTACTGTCTTGCCATTCAAGATTGGAAAAATGCTAAAGCCCTCTTTTCCCACTGATTTCCCCCCAGTCCCAGCTGTGGCTCAGACGAATTAGCCTGGTGAAGCCAAAAGCTCAGAAATGCACACAACTTTCTGCCAGCACTAATCCTCCAGTGCAATTTGTATAATGATAGGAAAAAGGAACCAGAAATAAAAATCACTGAATGTAGAGAGAACGCTGAACATGTATGCAATATGTAATATTAAAACTATTTATTACATCATAGGATACCCTGTGTAAGCCTGTGTAAGCTTGTAACTAAAGAAAGAATAAATAAAACAACCGATTAAGGTCAAATGTAGGCAGCACTTCAATATCAAGGGAGCCTCTCATAATACCAGCACTTATCAGCACTTACTGTCTTCTAATAATGCTTTTTAAAAAACTGACACAATAAAATTTTATAACTGTGTACAGAAAAATTTACTTTGCAACAAAATATTATTTGTTTAGCTTTTAAATTAAAGATGAACAACACTCTGGGGAAATACCACATTGATTAACGTTGGGGTCCTTTTAATAAATTATATCTGAGCCCATGAAAATTGTGGTTAGAAATGTATCATAAAAAATAATACCCCATTGTGATCTGCAGCTCTGGTGTTGCAGTTTTGATTAAGATAATTTGCAGATTCTGTAAAATATCATCTTCTCACTGTCTATTTGGAGATGCCAGAGCGTCACGTGATGCTAAGAAATAGGTGAGTCAAAAAGTGACATTTCTAGAAAAGCAGACTTGAATGTAAACAATAAGTAAAGAAGAGTGTGTATATATAGTGTGTGGAGTTCGTGATGATTCAGAAAATATTGCTGTTTCTCTAAAAAACTGCAATTAACTTCCTCTGATCATAATACTATCTAAGAGAAAATATGAAAACATAAGTTCTTCATTGACAGTCCTGTTCAAACGTATGAATATGGCACATGGGACAGCAATTAGTGAACAGAGTCACTATTATCCTCTGCAATCATTTCCAAACAAATGAAGAAAGAAGGCTGCAAAACCATATGGTACATATATTATAAAATAACCTGTTCCATTCTTTAGACTTACTATTACTGCTTTTGACACAGCTACAGGAAATAAAAAGCTACTGGAATGCAGACCAGGAAAATGTATTCCCAGAAGGCTTTGTAGAACTAGAAGCTGGAATCATTGAGTGGAAACAGACTTTGCAAAGCAGTCTCCCATTCTTTGCTGCTTAGATGATCTGCTCAAATATAAAATACATTCTACAAATGTGGCCATATTTGGTAGCTGTGCTTTTAAGATAATTATGGAAAGAAAGTAAAAGAAAGGAAAGAGAAAAAGACTTTTAAAAAGGTTAAGTCTCTTTAAGGAGAACGGTAATGTAGACTAGAAAAGAATTGTTTTCAAGAGAGGAAGCACAAAGTCAAACAATTCATACTTTGTATGCAAGATTTGCTTATTTTCCTTCTCTATCCTTCTTAAAGAACTGGTTAAAGGAATCATATTAATACCTATGAAAAATATATGATCCACAAATCCTGTAAAAATTGTTTTTATAATATTGAAGAGTAGGTTGCACTCACACTGAGACATTTAAATCAATACTCCATTAACATAAATATTTTAAAATACTATTCTTCTTTACAATACCTAGCTTTGTTGTAACACCCTTGCTCTGAAATGGTAATAATTAAACTGCAATGAAAGTATACATTCTATAAATGGAAGAAAGCTTGTGAAAAAAATGAAAATTTTACTTAGTCTGCCAGTGATGTAAATTTCATTGCCAAATATGGGTAAAATCTTGGCCTCACTGAAGGCACTGTGTCTATTATTCATGGAGTTAATCCTGTATGTTCTGAAGAAGTTAGCAGGAATCCTTACATCTCATGCTAAATAGAGCAGTCAGAAAAAGAACAATGGCCTGTATGTGACCTCACATTATTTGGTCATTTGTCATTTAGCTATATTGATAATAACTGATGATATTGATAACATTGATAATACAATAAAGTTTCCTGAAAATTGCTATCTTGACAAAATTAAGGTGCTTTATGTGGTTTTGCACTGAAGTGTACATGCTTGTAAAAAGGGGAATAATTTACTGATTTATTTAAACAGATCAGCAAAAATATCTTTGAATTAAGATATTTGTGCTCTGATAAGCAGTCACACATGGGTTCTCTACACTTGCAAAACCAAGAGAGGAGCTCCTGATGTGAGTGTGCTTGTAGGGCAGCTGTTGGGCTGAAGAGAGCAATATTCAGTGGTCAGTCCCTGATGCCCTCTGCTAGAGGATTTTACCCACAGTATTACCCAAGGTCCAAATTTCCCAGAATTTTTCTACATTTTGTGTCTGGAAATTGTATCTCAGTACAAGCTATGGCCCTGCTGCTAATTATTATTTAGAAATTAAGGAACTTGAAGTTGTTCTGACAAGGAAAAATAGAGGCTAAAATTTGCTGTATGTATTTTCTATCTTGTCAAGTTGGCTCAACAAGCTAAATGAAACTGGTGTGTTGTAATTAGTGTACACAAAGAATTAACTTCTGTCCTTGAAATCTAGGATGAAACAGTGAAATACTGACAGAAGCAACAGATCTCCAAGGTATTGCATCAATCTTGTGGTCACATCCAGTTCTGCTGATGCAGAAAACCACGAAGGGGGTTCCACCCTCTACCCAAACCCAAGTGATTAAACACAAGTTGCCCATCAGCTGGAAGGGTGGACTTGGTGAGCAGGGGGAATGAGCAGTGACAAGGTGCAAATGATTCTCCAAGATCCTTTGGGGAGGCCAGGCTCTTGGAAATGAGATCAAGATGATCACCTGCTGCATTTTAACTCTGCTGTTTCTCTTTCATCTGTCAGCTCACTATTCACTGCTTATGCTTCTGCAACATCTCTGTGGTATCATAAATACACACAGCTACTCAGAACATTAAAGCAAAGGTCCCAGACATCCTACAACTGACTTCATGCTGGCCAGATAAAAAATGGGAAGTTCAATTGCTAGAGGGTGAAGAGTGACAACACTAGCTTTCCTTAAGAAGATGTTAAAAAATAATTGAATCCATACATGAAAGAGACAACTGCCAGAAAGAAATTATGTTTTCTTCCCTCTTGAATTTTATTGTTTCCAAGAGACAGAGGTGGTGAGCAACAAAGCTAAGATAGGTATGGGTAGGCAAAAAGAGTTGTAATGAGAGATATTAAGGAGCAGAAAAGCAAATGGAAAAAAAAAGAGAGGGTATAGGCAAAGCAATTTCTATTTTGTGAAGCATCTTTAAGGTAAAAACAAGGAAACTAAAGTGCTGAGTAGGTGAGAAGTCAATAAATGGGCTCAAGATACTGAAAGGAAAAGCATTTAGAATAGATTATGGTGATGATTTTGGCAGCAACAACCTTAGACTGGAAAAGTCCAGCTGGGGGAAGGCAAGAGTTGTCAAGGAGATGATGAGGATGAATCAACAGCACAGGAAACTAAAGAGAGCAATAAGACTAAGTCTGCAGAAACCCTTCACATCAGCCAGATTTGAACTGGGATGTATCCTTTGGCTTCTGTGATGAATGTGGATCTATGTCAAGGCAAAAGACATTATTCTTTAGTAGGACTCAGATTTATGCTTTTATAAAAGAAAAAACCATCCCCTGCTGTTTATCCTTCACTACTTTGTGAAAATGGAAACAAGGAACTGGAAAAGTGTATACTCTTGGTTACGGGGTAACATCCCAGTAGGATGTATATATGGTTCCTATTTACTCAAAGGTATGAAATGTCACTATATTTACAACAAAACCTCAGTTTGCAAAAAAGATGGTGAAGTTTCACTTGGTTGAAATTGAGGAATGCTAGCAACAATGCTACTATTTTTTGCATCATCCAAAATTAGTAGGTTAGAACAGCTGCTGCTGTTGCCCATATTTCTTCCTTATTTTAGTTGCTGTGGTTCCAGAGGTGCCAAATCAGCCTTTCTGGTGAAAAATTCAAAGCCTGCAAGAAACAAAAAATATGAAACCTTACAGTTTATAATGAATATCTTGGGTCCAGTCCTACAAACCTACATGTAGGTACTTTTATTTGCATAGTAAATCCCATTTACTTCTCTGGAATTATTCCTATTACTAAAATTCCTCATGTATGTAGGAGTTTAGAAACCTGGACCTGTTCTTCACTGTTTCTGCCACGTGCTGGCAGTGTATTAGTAAGGGAGATACTTAATAAAGATCCCAGACAAGAGCATGAGGAAGTCCAAAGGAGCAATTAAGAAATGGTCAAAGCAATGCAACACTAAGGATAGAAAGATTTGTTCTAGAACTAAAGCTGGTGACTTCTGCAGGAGCCATATAAATGCACTGAGAGCCTTTTAAAATTTTGCTTGCTCCTTTCCCTCCTTTTTGCAAATGAATAGAGCCATTCATTTCAATGGAACTTTTGTCTGTGTGGGTCTGGAAAGCTGTCTGAGGAACTTGCACAGCTCCAGGTAACAAATGTTTGTAGAATCCCAAATGTTAGACAGTCTGTAATACTAATCTGGATGGCCTCAGTGCAAAATGAAGTGGCTCCGCGGAGATCACCCACTACCAAGACTAAACCAAACTAAATGTTTAGCCATACCAAATCATTGGATACTTTTAAATATTAGCAAAAGGAATCAAAGAATTGACCTTCCTTTGCTTAGGCTACTCTACAGCAGCATTGAGAGAGGTGGGAAAAAAGGTATGTGAGTTCTAAGTGTTCATGTCAAAAAAGAAAATGAACGTAAGGAAGTTCATCGTTAAAAATTCAATGTGGTCTTCACTAAAACAACAAACTCCCAAGACCAAGGTCTTACACACTCTCAGATGCACACTCATATTGAAAGACCTCACTCTTTTGCCACTGTATGCACTTTATTTTCACAGCCTGAGTATCAGTTATAAGCAGGATTTGATGAAATCCTCTTTAGTATCTGTAAAGACATGCCAAGGTCTGAGACAGTCACTAACACATGCCGTGGAACACAGGACACCTCTGAGTGAAGTTTATTTCTCTTATGGCTTCTTCCTCACAACTCTACCTATCTTCCATGTAGTTGAGATCTCATCATACTTTCAGAGCCATGAAAAATTCCCTCAGCTATCCATCATTGCCTCTATTAATTTCATTCCTTTCTGGTCCCATCTCTTGGCAGCTTCTACACTTCTACACAATGTCTTGTGCTTCTACACAATGTTCTACTTCTGCACAGTGTTGGCCACTAGAACACAGGCTATCCAGGGGGCTTTGTTTTTCTTTTCTGTGAGGTTCCCAGTTCTCAGGAGTTACCTGAAGACAGTTTCTCCCTGACACACCCTTTAGCAAAGCTGATAAATAGTGAAGTAGTAGAGAGACAATTAAGAAATATTTTCTTGAAGTGAATAAACAATCCATAAAACATCATAGCAAGGCCAATACCTGCTTAATCAATGCATGTTGAATTAACATTTTTAGCTTTTATGTTAGGTTTCTATCCTGCCTGTGGAGTTCTTAATATATTGCTGACCTTACCAAAGTGTTGCACATTTTAGAACTACTACAGTTCTTGAGTTATTCCTTTGCATAGGAAGAGTTTCTTTGATATTAGCTTACCCTCCTGGGAAGGCATTTAAGACCCACAGAGCACACAATTCTATATATGCATGGAAAAACCAAAAATAAATAAAAGATATGTTTTCTTCCTAGTACTTGATTACATGGCTACAGCATGTGACCATCTCTTTCCAGCAGAGAAAGGTACCTGTTTGCAGTGAGAAATTATGCATTTTATTTGCAGCTGGATTTTAATGGAGCAGGTTTAAGTAGCTTCCAGCTGTCTTTGGAAGGACTTGTCAGAATTTTCCTCTGAAAGGAATCTAAAGATATTCAGGAAATAGCAATAGCTTTAATAAATCATGAACTGAAACCACTGAAAGCTGGAACTATTCAGTAGCATAAGATTGAAGGATGAGAGGAACAGAGAGAAAAGCAAGTGTGACAGAGTACGATTTGGGTGAAAAAAAGCATTTTGAAATATAACACCTTCTGTTGTGCAAGATGACTCAGAAAGGGAACAATTATTTCAGGCACAAAGCCAATGACAAAATATCCAGCCTTGGTGCAGGTGAGCAGGTCATGTCTTACCTGACATGTCTCCCAATGGGTGGGTGTGTGCACACACTTTCATACACAGCTGCATGTACTGGAGAAGATATAGGTATTTACAGGAAATGTACTGTAAAATATCAGTCATAACTGTCTTTTTTGGAAAAAAAAAAGAAACAAAAGAAATAAAACAAAAAACTTATATCTTTTAGGGATGCATTTTGCCTGAAGTTCTTTCTTTCAAATTTCCTCACTCACTTGCTGGCTCAAGCAAGTTTCACCAAACAGGAAATATCTATAGTTCCTAGTGAGAGCCCAGAGCCAGCTCACAGGGTACACATGAAGTTGTGTGAGTGCTATCAACTTTCCTGGACTCTGTTGCAGTCCCATTTCCACATCACTGAGGGAAAAGTGATTTGTTGCTGGGTTACTTCAGAATGTCTGATAAAACATTGCCTTATATCAACAAATTGCTTTTAGGATTCTCTGCCTGGATGCTCAGAATATGAATTGAGTTCCTGAAATGTAGCTTTTTTGAAAGACTCGATAAAAGTGGAATTTTATAAAGGAAGCAAGAAAATTCTTCTTTGTATAATGGCAGTCAGGGGTCATCTTCAGTTATCCCCATGTAACCCCTCTGAACTTGCTCAATGGGGATGCAGTGCTGCAAAGCCAGGGCAGAGCTTAGCTCAGTGTGTACATTTCAGGAAGAAACCTTCACTACAGAGCTCAAAAGAATCCTTGTGCTCTCTGAACGAAAGGTATAAAGGGGTGCTTGTTAATGTTAGTCAACACAGTCCATTTTCTGGAAGAGCAGAGATCTTGGTAAGAACCTGTGGCAAGGCAAAATTTCTCCAAGAGGGAAAAAAAAAAGCAAATGAGAATTTATAAAAACACAAAAACACTACCTACTCTGTGCATCTTTGTAATTGTATGACA
This sequence comes from Toxostoma redivivum, assembly GCA_013397375.1. Classification (NCBI taxonomy): domain Eukaryota; kingdom Metazoa; phylum Chordata; class Aves; order Passeriformes; family Mimidae; genus Toxostoma; species Toxostoma redivivum. The sequence continues at coordinate 120,171 of VXBI01008954.1, forward strand.
CATTCCTATGGGATTGACTTTCTGCAGGAAAAAATCGACAGCTCAGTAACTGACACTATCATGCAGTGATTTTAACTTTTCAACATATTTTTTCATCTTTAACATAAAAATTATTCTAAAAATTGTTTCTCGGAAGAGAAGGAAAAAAGAAGCAGTGTGCTTGTGTGTGTGAGGAGGAGAGAAAAAGAGAGCTTTTGTATGGCTTTGAGAGAAAGTCAGATTTATTTCAAGAATATTGAAGGGAGCTTATATCTGTAGGTGTCTGTAGGTCTGAAGTAAAACCAGGAGTGGGTGGTACCCTGCTGTTTTTGGCATTTTGCCCCCATCCTCTCATGCCAGTCATCTCGTGTTGGCTGCTGGCTGCTGCAGGTGAGGCCAGGTGGGATGGGGCAGCCCCTGGACACTGTGTGCTGCAGCCTGGGCAGGGATGCCAGTCTGCCACAGCTGCTGGCCCTGTTCAGGGCTGTGCAGGGCCATTCCCTCCTCCCAGGCACCAGCCGCAGCTCATAGGCTTGGGGCTCTGTGACAGGAGGAGAGGTGGAGGCTCTCCCCCCATTCTGTCCCAGTAAAACACTCCCATTGTTCCTCGGGCTCTGCATGCCTGCAGAGGGGGCCAGAGAATTTGGCACTCTGGCTACCGACTGCCACTGAATGTCTCATTTTGGACAACCTGGGAAACACTTTGAACAAAGAGGAGCACAATGTCACTCAATGTTTCACTGTAGTATCACCCTCTGAGGCAATCTGCTCATCACAGTTTTTACTTTAGTAATTCACCATACGCTTTCAGTGTTCCCAACTCTTTGAAAATGCTAATTTTTCTTGTTTACAGAAGTTTATATTTTTCACTCGTTTTTGTGGAACATGTGCCAATAAAGTCTTAATGACCTTTGTATTTTTAAAGCATTTTGTCAAAAGCTGAATGCAATATGACTTTACCAAAACGGTATGGAAATCATGATCCATCTGTAAATTCTCTGTGTACCACAGTCATTTATTACTTCATACTGAAATTTGAAACATGAGAACAAAGCAGAGGCAAAGCCAAATAAAAAAGCCACACCAGAAAGGAACATCTGCAAAATTCTATGAAGAAAAATGCACAAATGTTATGAATTAAACCTTTTCTGACTTTTCTTACAGCTGCTCAACCTCACACTCAGCAAGACAGGAAGGACTATCAAAATATTTCCTACTCAATATGAAGAAGCAGAAGCCCATACCATTTTTTGAAGCATTAAATAAAAGTCTTCTGGCATACTCCAGAAAATCTAACAGCTGATAAAGAATGAAAATGTGAATCACAAAATGCAACATAAAGTGCAAGTAATTTCAACTTTAGTCTTTAATACAGTCTTTGCTACAGCTGCAGTTGACTTTGTTAACAAGTGGTAAGATTCAATGGAGAAGATGCTGCATTTCACACCTGGAGGGCATGCAGAAACTTCTTCAAAAAACATTTTTTTGTTGGAAAATACCAGTTTGTGGAAAGAGAAAGTGCTCATGAGACCAGGAACCTTTCTGTGAGTTTTAATTTTGTTAAAGGGTTCAATGTTCTTCAAAAATAATATGCCTTTTCACACACTTCTCTTGACAAACCAAGTCATTATTGGGGAGTAGGGGAGGATGACAAAGGAAAAAACAGGTGGAAATAGTAGTCAGTCATTCATCTGTAAACTCTTTCAGTCTGCTGGTTTATTGACCCTTTCTACAGTTAAAGCTTGTCTTAATTTTTAGGAAAGGAAATCTCAAAAATCTGGACCAATATCCCAGATAAACTGCTTCACAATCAGTAACTGAGTGCTTACATTGAGATATGATCTGCACCACTGAAGTCAGTGTGAGAAGGGTTGGAACTCAAAACAAGGTAAAAAATCCTGGCCACAGAGCAGATACTACATAGCAAAGCACATTAGGTGGTAAAATTCTAAATTACATACTTGCCAATTTGTGAATTATGTAAGAAAATTGATACATTTCTCTAATCAAGCACATAACATTCCTCAGTGCACTTTCCAATATCATAATAGTTATCATATTTTGACAAATATTAATTTAAAATTCTTCTTGTCCTATGAATTACTGACTCCTGTATTGTAGGGTTTTGCAGGCCACAGGTATTGTGTGCCCACACTCTGTGCAGAAGAAAGGAGTTTGAAAAGGAATATGTCACAGCACTGAAGTATGCTGTGGAACCTCTTTCTCTGCAGTAGAGTGAAGTACTGCTCGTGGAAAATCTTCTACTGAAGGACCATTCTCACATCAGTGCTAGAATGGCCTGTCCCCTGTGAAATGCCCTGGGAAAATACACTTTCAGTTTTCCTTTATTGTACTTTGCTTTAGGGACCCTTAAGCAAGAAAATATCTTGTTTCCAATGATTGGGTAGAAACTGGAGAGATATCTACAGTCTCTGCATAATCTTTTAGCAAAGCTGCAATGGAAAACAAGGAGAGGTGTACCAGTAGATAAACATTTTCCTTATGCTTATCTGTACTCTCACTTAGAGTTTGCACATGAACCCAGAATTTATTTATAAATAAAATACATCACTTTTCCCCAAAGCTAGATTATTTTGGAAGGTATTGCTATTTCTAGAAGCAACATAGAAGTGACAATCATCAGAAGAAAAGTCCTAACCATCAGATAAATGTTATACAAGACAAACATTATGTGTTTGTGTTAAACATTTTCTACCTTTATTATTGCTATTAAACACAGTGAATGATGTATTTGTATGTAGGTTTACATTTTTGACAAAAGTAGACAAAAGGCTGGATATTAAATTTACAAAGACCATGCTGTTATCAACACTGGAAGCATATGAGTAAGAATATTTCTTGGAAAATGGATCTGAAGGAAGATTCATAAAAGCATTCATTGAGGGAAATCAAAGATTTTCAGGATCAAACTAATTAAAGAGAGAAAGGGTTCATCACGGGTGCATTTTTCAGAGAACATTAAAATCATGAGTGGAATAAAGGTGCCTGAGAGGACACAAGCTGGGCTGTATCACTGTCCTTTTCATCATAGAGATGGGAGAGAATGTTCATAAGTGACCAACACACTAAAAAAACACCCCCATTTCCTACCTCTGACTTAGTCATTCCTCAAAGCTGCACTCACTGAGGTACAGGAGCACAGTGGGCCTGTGCCACTAAGTCCACAGAGGGATGGAAATGCTGGCAGTGACAGTTCTATTCCAGACTGTAGAGAACCATATGTCAGAGCTGCTGGTGACACCTTAGTCCCCAGCTGTTAGCCACGTTCCAGCTTTTACACACAGATAGTCAGAGCTGCAGTTTCATGATACTAAAATATTTCTAAAATCCTGGAGGAGAACCATGTTAAACACAAGAAAGTGTGCATAGACTGCATAAATTGAAATGTTCACATTAATTTTTACAAACAGGGGCTTCCTTTAGCTGGCTTAAAGGTTCATGTGCTTTGTGGTCAGGGTAAAGAGAATTGCTGTCTTTATTTGCAGTTCAACTTGGCACTGAAGCAGCAAATAAACTTTCTCTGTGGCTGCTTTCCAAAGCAAACAGAACTTTTATCTCTACTTGAAACTTTTATTAAAACAATGAATATCACATCTAGCATTTATAAATTCCTTCTGTCCTGCACTAAAGTGGAGCATACAGGAAGGATAATTTGGATAATTAGTTCAAGCTAATAAACCCTGTGTCAGAGGAAAATTTGTGCATAGTGCAATGTGTTAATGTGGAAGGGTGATCAGATCTTGTGCTACTCTGTTCACCCTCTTAACTCTACCGTCTCCAGAAAAAAGAAACTTGACTCAACTGCAGTTCTCTTGGGAGCCCTGCTCTGGCTTGGTTCCTTTTCTTCCATTCACAGTGAACCTTCTTTTAGAAGTTGTAATCTGCCCTGGAATCTGGTATCGTATTTTGAGTCAGAAAAATACTAGCTCATTCTTCTCTTTATTCCACAGTATGTGATACACAATTTTTCTGATGTTATCGAGTATATTTAACACCCCAATAAAGGTACTGGGATAAACATTTTTAATATTTAACCCTAATATAAAACTTGGACTCTCCTCTATATAGAAAGAACATTTACTTGAAGTTGGATCCTTGATATTTGACACTGGTAATAGACTGTTCACTGTTTCCAGCCATTCATGGATGTGTTCCAGATAAGCCCCTGACACATAAAAGAATTTTATGTTATTTGAATACTCTTATGGTAGCTGGAAGCATTTTTCAACAAAGGACCTCACTCAGGGTGATATATTTGGTGAGCAAGCTTTCCAAATAATTCTTCACGAGGCCACACTGTACTACTGCACACTAGTAATGTACATGTTAGAGATGTACTCAGCACAGATGTCCCACCAACACAAGTATTTCAAGCTGAGACACTGCTGGCCATTAATCCTACATTATTTAAAAGAAACCCTATTTATACATCTACTGCTACTTCTATGGGAATGTTGTGAATGCTGAAAGAAATGTTACCCTGACATGAAACTTCAGCAAAACCCCAGTTTTGTGGAGAAACAAGAGAAAGATTCTAGAGAATGCCAACTGTAACTTCTTGACTTCTGTTCCTTTAACAAGACAAAATCAGGCACTTCAAGAGCAGGCAGACATTTATTTGCTTGGGGAGGATGATTGTCTGAGCAGTATCAATTTTGTAGCACATTTGCTACATGGGGTAGAGGAACCTGCAGCAGATTTATCCTGCAGGCCTGTCTCACTCTAACCATATCAGCCTCTTTCCAATCACAGTACCCAGGAAATTAGGAAAAGATTCATTAAATCTTTAAATTATTTGTCAGTGAGGGGTATTTCCTTCATTCTTTGTCCAGGTCATTTGGAAGGACAGAGCCATTTCCAAAATCTCACACTTTTTTTCCAGAATGTTCTATCTTTTGTGTCAGCACCACTTTTTTTGTGCAAAAAATTAGTATTCTTCAATTCCAGCTATTGCCTGCACGAGCAGAATCAGAACGAAGCTTTTACTGAGTCAATGCTGTTTATACAAAATATAATTTTTCTGTCTGATGTGTTCCTACTTACATCTATGCTACCATTTTTCTGTTGCTGGAAGTTATCTAAGAAGAATACTGCAGATGAGAGGTAGGCAGAAGCACAGTGATCTGAGCATTCCTGGCTATACAGCCATGGCAAAACTCAAGAACCTACCTAAAAAGCGAGTCAGATAATTGGATGTCAGCCTGAAGTAGTATCTGTGCTGCTATGACAGCTGAAGACACTGGCATTTATCTTTCAAACATGACCTAATTGCCATTTCTTCCATTAGTGCTAATTGTTCTAAGTGGCCCTTATGTGTCAAGCTCTTATGTCAGTTGAATAACATCTGCTCCCTGCTCAGATGAAGTGTTTCAAACTAGAGAAAATTTTTCTCATATGGATCCTGTAGAGCATTTGCTCTTCTCTTTCTGTCCTGTGTGCTAGAAGGAAGGGCAGTGTGCAGAAGCATCTGTTTTGCCTTATCTGCAGCTGGAATAGATTCTCCAGGCAAAGGTGAGAAGCAGAAAGCGACCCAGGGGTTACAGCAGCTTCACTCAATATCCCCAGTGTCTCTCTGCACTGACACACCTGATTTCAGACCTCAATTCAGGACTAGATTTATAAGGATACTCCAGCCTCTGAGTCTCAAAACCTCTTTGAGTCTCTTAAACAAACTAAAAGATTCAGAGAACAGAACAGAAATAACATAGCAGTAACACAGATTGCACTAGAAAACTTTAACATAAACCAGTTCGTGAAGAGAAGGATTCTCTTTCCATGAACATGGAAATAATCACACCTCATTCATCCTGTGATGAATGCAATCAGAAATTGCCATTGAATGTCATCCATAGATATATAGAAATAACAAAAAGCACTGGCTCTGTTCCCCTCTTTGGTGCAGCATGTACAAATTCTGTTGTATTTTTTCTTTTTTGCTATTGTATTGCCAATCCTGAATGAAAGAGCTTACCAATATATAAAAAGATTTGGATGGAAATATAATGCCTGCAGTTTTGTAATTTGTCTTTTCTAAAACCCCAAAACACCATGCTTAGCTTTTTCAAATTGAAATCTGCAGTTATGCCCCAGCCACAAAAACATGCCTATGCTATCATGTGGATCCCAGCAATTACAGTTTGTTTCTGTAATCCTGACTGTATAAAGTCACCAAACTTTTTTTTTTTTTTTAGAAAAAACATATTCCTATGCTGTTATTAAACCTTTTAAGATCACTTTCTATGAATGCTATTATTTCAAATAAACAGGTTGGTATTTCAGAGGGAATTAAAAAGTAGGTAGTTTTAAAAATTTGATAGTACCTGACTGACTTTGTTTTGAAGAATGTTTGAGTAGGCAACAGTCTTAAATTAATGCAAGTTGTTGAGCCAGGTTCAGGCCAGGCTTTGGCCAATGCCACTTATGTCCTTGCCCAGATTGATGATTTTTCTCTAAGCTGCTCTAGAGGTGACTCCTCAGTGCTATGAACTGTATGAAGCTCCACTGTCTCTGGATTCAGCTTGGATGCACTGGGGTTTGTATGTTTGTGCCAGCTAAGATTAGAGATCTCTGCTAGTAGGCCTTGTTTTATTGGTATATGTTTTACCTCCCTGTCACTTACTATTATTCCTTACACAGTGCTGAGTAGTTGCTGCAGTCTGGGTGATCAGAGGGATATTTATTAGTGCATCTGCTTCTATAAGCACCATACCATGTTCTAGTGGTAAAATCTTATGCAAAAATCTTCATTTAAAATTACCATTCTTTTGGTAGCACATTCTATAAGTTTCCAAGTTATGACTAATTATATGTGATTTATCTAGGCAATCATGTTTTTAAATGATATGAACTGTGCTGGTAACTGAAAATAATAAATTAAATAAAAGATAAAATATAAATAAAAAAATAAATGAAAATGCAAATAGCAAGAAGGAGAAATTTTGGTGGTTTTGATGCAGCTGGTTTGAGACTTTTCTTATCCTTGTGCTATAAGCAACAATTTCCCATTAAGAATAGTTTGAAAAGGGCAAGGATGGCAGATTTGATGGCATTGATCAAACACTCAGCTTCTGGCCATGTTTGAAACACAGATATAAATGGGTTGATAGTCCTGTGGTGGTGCAGACCCAGCTCAGTGTGCCAAGAGTGCTGCAAGGTCACCATATGATAAAGTAAAGCACAACAGAGCCTCAAATGCATTTTGCCTTTTAAGAAATGCTTCCATCTCCCACACTAATAAGGGCCAGGAGGAGCTATTTCAGCTGGTAACATGGTTAACACATACTTTCTCAATGTAGTAGCTGTTCTGTCTTTCCTGTCATGAGGATATATGGATTTCATTTTTTCACTCAAGACTGAGAACAGTAGGGATTTTCTGTTTTCAGCTGAAAACTGTCAGTTTTTATGGAAGCAGAACAACCTCCCTATGGAAAAAATTAGACTTATATTTGTGCCTTAAAAAAATTAATCTAAACTAATTTCAGAATAGAAACTTTTAGATCAATTCCTCTTAGCCTTTGATACTTGGTCTATATTTCCCTCATTTTCCAAGACAGGTTTTATCAATAGTGCTTTTTGCTATGTGCTGGTAAATGTCTGCATAACTTAGAAGCCACAGGCATCCAGGACAGAGTGAAGGAACAAGCAGTACCTGATCGAGGCATAAAATAGCAAGTGTTTGTGAGAGGTACGAGGAAGGTTTTCATGCGGCACAGTTTATCCAACTGTGAAAACATTACTCGGGATATTAGAGTGGCTGCTCCGAGCTCTTTTGGCCACTGACCAGGATAAATGGTCCAAGCAGAGGAGCTGACTGCAGATTAGTTACATATAAAGAAGACACAAAGAGAAAAGAGAAACATGACCCAAGAGAGAGCAGCATGTGGGTTGAGAGATTAATCAAGCATTTCCTGAGTTATTTTTCCCTGTGTCCTGCTCCTCAGTGAACTCTACTCTTTCCCTCCTTCCCAAATAATCCCACCTTGCACAGTTCTATGGGTTTACACACAGAGTTGTAAACGTTATCACATCTCTTTAGTAAAGATGCTCTCTGGTTTGAGACATAATGATACAATTGCTGAGAAAAAAACAAAAAACCTCAATACAGGAAGGGCACAGAGTTCAACTCCACCACCACAGCTTTTCATTGAAAATATTATCTGAAAGTCACAGACAGAACAAACAAATATGGCTTTTCTCCATCATGACATCTCCCTCAGTCACACTTCCATGACTTTTTCCACATTCTGAACATAATTCTTACCCTTACATTTGATTTAACTGTGTGTAAGTTTGCATCTCAGATGATCTTTCTGCACTCATCAGTACTCCATGAATGCCCCTGAGAGCTCGTCAGTCATCCTACTGCCATTCTGAGTTGTGTTCAAAGAACAAACTCAATGAGAGTTATTTCAGACAAAGTGAGAATGAGTTTGTTTAGTGATCTTGACAGGCTAGAAAGATCTCCATGTTCCAGGATACTCATTTGTATACTAAATTTTCATCCTGTTTGGATCTGGCTGAACCCTTTTATACAAAGCCAGTATTTTGCCACAATCTAGTTAGGAATAGTTAAAAGCACTGCAACAAAATTATATCATAAAACCAGAAAAAAGCTGGCATATCCTGAAATCTGTATGGATTTTGATACTCTTGTCTGCTCTTGATTTTATAAGCAAACTTCTCAGGTATATTTAAAATATAACAATGTGAAACATGGGGTATCTTTGGCAATTATTTTTCTTGCTATAGTAGAATGTTTTTCTGTTGCTGATAATTCCAGCAAGCTGGAGACCATTCTACTTCCAACCCATCTAGAATCTCTAAAATAGTATGTATAAGCATCCTTGACTGCTGAAGTAATATTGCACAGAAACTACTGGAATATAAATCTACCACAAGGAGAGTTGAAGGTTTGCAGTATTCAGGACATGCTCTGCTCAGCACTTTTGCTATCACAGAAATGTACAACTGCAAGAGATCTGCCTTGCAGAACTCATCCCTTGGTGAATGAAACAAGGCATTATCACCTACACACAGAACGAGATTTTGTCTGACCTTATCTCCAATTGTGAAGGATTACAAAGCCTTAAAAGGTGCCCTGGTGTACTGATTTTTTCCCATTAAGATACTCTTAATTGAGTTTCCTACTAATTTTTTTTTATGACACCTAAGTTAAATATTCCTGTTGTAAATTAAAGAGAGGTGTTCTTATGATTTTAAAGTCAGAGGACAGAGAATCAGCTCTCTAACGAGCTTATGCACATTGGAGAGTCTCACACTGTAATGTGATATTTGATGACCTTTTCCACAAATCTTTAATCATTTTGACTTTGCCAAGACATGATCAAATTTTCAACTCTGCCAACTACAATATGCTCTTCCTCAGCAGCTTCTAATGCTCTCCTGTGGGAAGTCTGATCTATTGTTCTTGTGCACAGATAAATGCAATTTATTATTGCTAACAGTGGCATGTGCATTAATGATGCACTGGTATCCCCACAGTATGATATATATACCATCTTCTTGCTATCCCACATTTTAAAAAATTCTACAAAGTAATTGGCAAAGTGTTTGACAGCCTGCACTTACACACCTCTGTCATCACACCCATTTCCATGTTACACTGCAGCCTGTGCACAACCTCCTGCTCTACAGAATGAACCCATCCCATTCAAATCTTTCTTCATGCTATTTAATTCTTAATACAGTATTATTGTAAAGCACTTTGACTATATAAAGCATTTTATATCATTAATTATTGCATATTTGAATATTATTTGAGTTTGTAGAAACCAGTGAAGAACTGTCATTTTATTAGCAGCAACACTGATTACTGCTGCCAAGTATGTTTTTAAATGTTCTGCTTCACAGTTCATTGTGCTTGCAACACATTTTTATAGATGGTTGCTTTGCCATATGCATGGTGTATTTCACACAACCATTTTAATGTGTTGTTTTTACTACAAATAAATCTGTTCTCTGTTGGGCATTTATCACTTGTTTTTATGATAAGTTCATATATCTTAAATAGACATTCTTTTAAGTCTTCTATTGCAAAACACAATTTTAAGCTATCATTTAAAATTCACATTCCTGTATTGCAGTAACAATGACAAAACACAAATGGAATTAGAATTCCCTTTCAGAAGGACAAGTACAAAGGAAAACCCTTTAGGACTGTCAGTATTAAACTCCACTTTAATTCCTTTATGAGACCATTCCCTAACTCTTTGAATTCAAATATTTGTTATGCTCTCCAGTTCTACACCATCATGATTAATGCTTTCCACTGTGGACCATTTTTACTAGATTGTTGTAACCTTCTCACATCATAATTTTGTGTGGTTTTCCCAAGTGATAGGAGGAGATCAACCAGCCATCCTCATTCTTGGCCAGGCTTCTGCTTGGAATACTTTGATTACTAAATTCCTTCCAAACATTTCATTTTTCATTTTCCAAATATTATTATAATACAGATATGACTTTGTAGAAAACTAGTGTGAGATAAATTTTCAGCTTAATTTCATAATACATGCCAAAGCTATACAGTTATAATTCCAGCCTAGATAAAGACCTTATGTCTTGGTCTAAATGACAACTACAACCAAGGTTTAGTTATAACTGTGACAAATTCCACTTTCATAAGTGAGGTTTCATTTGTTTGTTTGAAGAATTATGAAGTTTGTATGGTTTTATTTGGTGGGTGGGATTTCCCCCAAAAAATCTTCATATCTACTTTTGTTATTTGGAAAGCGCATTTGAGAGCCCCAAAGGACTTTGAATTCCTTCAAGATTAGAGTTTTAGGTTTTCAAGTACAGAGTTTTATTTCTAGTTAGTAAAACATTTTAAGCATTAAATTAGTGGTTGCTAAATATTAAACTTGAAAAAAAGAAGATGTCCTTTACATTTAGCTATGGTTAGTCGGTGAAAATTGTACATTTGGAAGGTGTAGTTCTATATTTATTTGAAGTTGAATCCACTAAACCACAAACAAATGGTTTTCTAGTCTCCTGCTTCTAGAAAATCAAATAGAAGCCTGCAATTACTTGAACTGCACACCATCTGCTGCTACACATATCTGCACACCATCTTCAGCAGGAGTCAGAGGAGTTGGAGGAGTAGGTATGTCTGGGAAGTAGATCAGCATTCTTGGGGTTTAACATACTTCAGAATAACTCTCCTTTTTAAAATATTATTTGGTGGTATAATGAGGAATTGAGAACCATTCATGATGTGCTCCTACTGTCAAAACTTCATTGTATAACAACAATAAGAAATCTTTTCATTTAATTTATTTGATTTGAAGCAGATCTTTGGAAAAAAGTATCAGATTTTGAATTTTTATGTGGTTGTAATAGTTCATTTTTCTTTATCTGATTAAATGTCTATGGAAAGTTGTTCAAACAGGTTCATCAGTAACATATGTCAACCACATAAAATTAAACCAAGCAGTGGCATCTGTTAGCAGCTATTTCCTTAGCTTGGAAAGTTCAGAAAAGGAAGAGCAGCACAGAAACCAGTTCTGAGAGAGTATTGAACACCAAACCGAGCAAGTCAAAGGAATCAGAGACCACTTTGACTTGGAAGGGACCCACAGGATCAGCAACCCCAATCTTAAGGGAACGGCCCCTGTAGGGACCAAAGCTTTGGAAGCACCTTGGTGTTCTTGGAGCCGTGCCCCAACCAGCCGAGCTCATCTCAGGGTGAGCACTGCCAGTGGCACAAGAAGGCAGTGAAACATCTCATCACCCCTTGACATGCAGGTATAGTTTGTCTTCTGTAGGGTCCTACATAAAAGCTTTCTTTGTATCTACTGTGTAGTCAGCTTGCAGTATGAAAACTGGAAAGAGCTGCTTTTCTCTCTGTAAGGAATAGTTTTTTTATCACAAATGTATCTTTACCCAATAGTAAAATGTTTCAGCACCTTTTTGCAGACTTTGTACGTATAGTATGAGTTAGGTTATGATGCTAGAAAGACTGTAGGCCAACATATTTTTTAGAATAAATATAAAATCCGGAAATTATCAAACTGATTAAGTACACAGAAAAGGTTTGCACTCAGAGTGCGCCATACTTTGGTTATTCAGTGTTATTTTTGTGATATTCTTAAAATTGAATGAGGGGTTTATTTCTCTTGCAAAAGCCACCTGAAATAATTTAGTTTATTAAACTAATTTTAAAATTAATAAATTAATACCGCACCATTACATCTACAATAGTACTGCAGCTCCAGATCTCACAATATTATATAAATTATAGGAATTATAGGCCAGCTGGGAGACCTATTTAGGATGATAAAGAATTAAAGCAATGTCCTTAGAGAGAAGTACAGTTATGTAGTTTATTAAAATGTTTTGAAACAACAGTTTAATTCATATAAGAAATTATAAATTCAGATTTGGGTCAAGCATATTTCAAAGATCTGAATTAATTTTTCCTTTCACCATCTGAAAAAACAACTCAAAAATAATTAACATCCATTAAAAAGTTTTGTTTGTAAAATCTGCATTACCTATTAAGAATATATTGTTGTTACATGAAATTTCCAACCATTTCTAGTTTAAACATTGTATAAAATTCTGTCTCTGCCAATTAGACATGCATCAGTCCCTCAGCACAAAGCAATTTTACCATGTGATGTTCTAATGCAAAAGGCACGACACATGAAAAAAGCATTGGGTTTGCAGAGTGAATATTTAGTTATTCTTTAGGTTGTCATTTGTGGCTCTATGAAAGAAGAAATTTTAAAATAAAGAGAGAAAGGCGTTCTCTGACAAGTAGACAGGGATACAGAAGATTACAATACAACATACAACATAATCATATATTTACTGCACAAAAACAACCACAGAAATATATACATTCATTTTGAGAGTTCCAGCAGATGTTCACCTACTTGAAGTTAAGGCCAACAGCTCTCCCCACCCCCATAAAGCACTGCCTAAGGGGAGGAAACATCAACAAACCAAACAAAACCAAACAACAAACCAAAACACATACATGATTTATCTATGGATCTGTTCCCTAGCTGCTCAACTTGAGGCTTTTGGGTTATAAGATGACCTAAAAGAGCTAAAAATATTCAGACTATGCAGGTAGCTGCTCTGTAACTTATTTCAACGAATGCGTTACAAGGGTTTTAAAAACTGCCAAGCTGCAAATAAAAGCCATTCCCAACCCACATTCTTTTTAAATGTCACCTGCAAAGCAAAAAAAAAAAAAGGAAGCAAAGTTGTTCTTCCTTTTATCACCTAATAATTAGGTTATTTGCCCATAAAATTCCAACCAGATTCCTCTTCAGATGAACAGGATCCAGATATGTACTGCCAAGTGAGAGACGTGGATGTTGGAGCCCACTGCCATGACCAGTTGTGCAATTTCCATTAAACAGATAGAGGCTAAAATTCAGTAAGCCACATGAAGAGGGAAAAGTAGAGGAAGGACAGCACCACACAGAGTAGCAAATGGACCAGTTCTGGCTCTTGCATGACTGTAAACTAGAAGAATTTTTGCTGGCTCTCTCTGTAGGCTCACTCCAGTCTCCACACTGCCTCATTCCTTAGTCCCGAGTCAATGACTCAACAGAAGGATTTCCCAAGGCCTGGCACCAATATGCAGCACTGAGGGGAATCCCATTCCTCCCTGTCCTTGCCACTCTTTCCTGAGTGCTCAGGTGTGCTGGAGCAGGTCACTATAATGCCAAAGACTCACATACCAGACTGGCTAGAGAAAGGACAAATCACCCACCCCCATCACTTAATCAACAATCCACTCCAAATAAGGGATGATTCGAATTATTTATTTATTTGTTTGTTTGTTTATGGGGGCTAAAAATAAAGGGTGAAGGCTCTACTCCTACCTCCCAACTACTCCTCTTGCATTCCAGCTTCCAAGATTGTTGGTTAAGGTCTCAGCCTTTCAGACTGTTGTGTTTATAAGGAATACAAGAACAAAATTTAATGTTCTTTCTTACTTTTCTTGGTCACCTGGATAGATTTATGTCATTATTTTTAAGCCAGTGTGCATTCATAAGGATTGCACTACCACAAGTTTTTCCCATGTCTGCATTTATGTACTCAGTTTCCCATAAGAGAGGAAATAAATAACTTTAGAAATGGATTGGACTCAGTTCATGTACTAATCATTATATATGTGTATATATAAATGAAGATGTAGAAAAGTCCAAAAAACCTGACATGGCAGTTGCCACTATAAACAAAATGAATAGATTCTCAGACATGAAAATACATTTACTTGAAGGAAAAAAAGAGTTCTTATCTTTAAATTGTCCTTTTAATACAATCAAATTAAACAGCTTCGAGGGAGGATAAATAAAAAATGTTCTAGTTGTAACTGGTATTCTGGGCCAGGTAGTTTCAATATGCTGTGTAATTGTCAGTTCCAGTCTTCCCTTTCCATTCACCAAAAAAGCCTTCAATATGTTACTCTGCTGTTCAACTGGTTATGGGGTGCATAAAATGGTGTCTTCATTATTAGAAATTCATTGAGACCTACCAATTGCACCACCTGAAAATCCCCTACTTTACAATTCAAGATGACAAAATTGTTTTTAATATAATAAATTGTTTCAGAAAAAAAAAACAATTTAGATGTGGTGTTCTGGGTAAGCTGATGGTATCCTCTTATTACTACCGATTTCTGTTTAGATTCAAACTTGCTAGATTTAGCTAACTTGCCACAATGAATTATTTAAAAAGTCAAGGAGCAAGCAGTTTCCATTTACAGAGGTGTATAATGATTGACTAATCTTTCTGGATGTTTCCAGTAGTAAATGTCTCCCGATTTTGGCTCACACATCTTTGCCTTAATGTCTGAGGTGACAAGTAAATTCAGCTTGAAAGTTGTAGGAAATACTAGTGTTGGCATATACTCAGTAGACTCAGCACATCCATCAACACCATGTATTTGTCCTCAAAATTGAATTACAAATTTTTATGCCTTAGGTCTCCTACTGTCCTTTTTTAAAAAAAAGAGTAAGATTACTCTATTTCTCTGCCTATGAATCTTTTTCATTTGCTTTAAAAAGCTACTTCTTGTTCACTCACTCTACATAAGATTATTATCAAGTATTTTTCTCTGATGGTAATGACAATGTCATATCATTCACAAGTAGTGTAAGGATTCTAAGCAGTTGAGTATCTCATGGGAATGTAAGAAATCCTGCCACCATGTATCTGCAGAGACAGCACACAGGCAAAGATATCACAAAACCCCCAACATTAGTCATTAGATTTTGTTCTACCTTTTATGCACATTTTATGATGGCAACATTTCCTCTTCAAGATGCACTGGAGGGAATTTGGAAGTAAGAAATGAGTTTCAGGTAGGGCCTTAAAAATTCAAATTATCTGCAGTCTAATTTGAGAGGTCCAAAATTAGAAAAGGCGAGTCATGTTTTTGGGATTTTTTTTTATTTTGTGGGGGTTTTTTGTTTGTTTCTTTGTTTGTGGGGTGTTTTTTTTGTTTGGTTGGTTTGGTTTGGTTTTTTTAATCGCTGTTTGACTTTGACTCCAAACCTTAAAGTTGCTGGTAGGTATTAGTTAGCCTTTGGAGAAGGTTTAGATGGAGCCTGTGTTGTTTTAGTTCCTTGCAAGATCCTAATCTGTAGATAAATGGATGGATCAGTGCTGCCTGACGACAACAATATCTTCGTATTTCTTAATTGGCGTGTGCTCTAATTAAATGTATATAAATTTCACAGAAAAGAACTATTGCAGAATTTATGATAATAGAAATTATAGCATGAGGGGAAAATTACTTCATTGGTAAATAGTTTATACAAGGATTACAGCTTTGCTTAGGGTGGTAAATACACTTGTAAACTGTTAGGTCCCACCCAAAATTATTGTGTCTGTGACTCTCTCATGACACTTCTAGCAACTGGAAAAAATATTTCCAATAAACACAGCAGTGAGTCTATGGATTCACAGTTCCTGCTAAAGCAATCACTGTAACATGTAAACCACTGCTTTCAGACATGGGAAACATCCTGAAGCAAGTAAATTAAAAATTATTTTTACAGGCTGGAAACAGTTGTCAGTGTACCACATATCTACATAGATTTATTTTATTTACCCCCAGGATCAACATGCAATGTCAGATAGTAAGTGCTGTGAAGACACAATAATATTACAGAATTCATGCTAAGAGTTCTACCTCTGAGACTCTGTACATTAACCATTGAAAGAGCTGACAGCTATTTATTTCAGTTGCCCTATAAAAAAACCCCTCAAATTTACTAAAATTAGTCTCTAAAACACATAAAGATACAATTACAATCTTTGTGAGCTTATTTACATAAGTGAATTTAACAAAAATATGATTGACCCATAATAATTAACAATATCAGCTTCATCAAGAAGTGATAAACACTGTTGTATCTCAAAACTGGTATTTTTTGTAGAGGCACAGTGATCTTCACTAGGACCTGAGAACCACCCTGCTACCCTATATAACCCTCAGACTATACACTAATCAAAGAATGGGTGTTAAGAAATATTTCTCAAAACAGTGAGAACTTTAGCATAATTTAAATTAATTTTACTCTGGATACTACATAATTATGGGCTGTCAATATCATAATGTTCTGCTAAGATACTGCAAGGTGCCTACTTTTAGCGAGACACAGATTGGACAAAAGCCAATGGGAAATCTAAATTTCACATCCTAATCTCTTGAAATGAAATCCTTCCCCCTCTGGAAGTCAAGGAGAGTTTCACCCTTGACTTTAGTAGGAAGGACTTAATCTGTAAACAAAAGAAGACTTCTTTATTGAGATCCTTAAATTTTGTATCCTGTTTTAAGAAGTGTGATCTGTCCAGTCACAGACCTTAGTTTTGCAAACCTCAGGGGATCCAATTAGAAGTAGAGAGAAATTTCAATAGCTATATTTTGCCACTTAACCACAGAAAATCATTTTGTACCAGACACATAAAAAAGCACATTTAATTATTAAAATGAATTTGCCAGCCTTCTAATGAAGGAAGTTCAGGTAGCATGGTTAAAAGTTAAAGTTTTCTAATGCTGAACTGTTCCATTTTCATGGGCTTTTACACTCTCATCTGAACTGTTCACATTAGCTAACCAAACTGTATAATAATTTATCATGGTTTTCCCTTTCTAAGTAGGGAGAAAACAATACTATTTAAACTTGTTCTAGTCATTTACTTTTTAGATTACTCAAACTGAAATCCAACATATTTCACTATTTATTGTCAGACATCAAACACTGAAAAAGCATTTAATGATTCCTTCTGACAGAGTCCTTCTTAATTGCAAAAGGAATCAAGTTCAGTGCTGTTATTTAGTTACATTTTAAAATGTTTCTTGGACTCTCTACAATCATTTTATTCTCATAGACTGGATGATGTCTCCAGCAGACTAGTCCAGACTCTGGATGCACGCTCTCCTGACTTTATAACAAATACTTGTCATCTGCCAAACTCAACTTGCTAGGGCTTAGTCTACACCGTAGTTGGAATGGAAAAAGCTAGGATATCCAAGCAGAGAGTTTGCTACAAAAAAAAACAAAAAACCAAAAAACCAAAAAAAAAAAAAAAACACAAGAAAAACCCCCCAACAAAACAAAACAAACTTCAGGAAGTAGACAACAAAGGCACTTAAAAGAGACCACAGATTTTTAGGGGGAAATCTCAACTAGATGGATTTCAGAACACAAGAAATACTTAAAAAGGAATCAAACACCTTGTCATCACTTGTCAAGTGGCTCTTTTAACATGTCTGTGTCTGACAGGTTGCTCTCCCTCCTTCCAGGAACAAAAAGACAGTACAACCAATGTTAATATTTACATTACATATGCAAAACAATCTCATGAAACCACCATGATGGACAAGAGAGGAAAACCAGAGGCTGTGATGACCACATGGATTAAATTTTTGGATATGATCACTAACACAGTCCCTTCTCTGTACTAGTGCTTTTTACTTCTAAACAGGTCAGTTTTATAAAGTCAAATAGTCACTGTATTCAATTAACTTTTCTCCAGAATGATCCCTCCAGAGTTTTTTACCCCATCATTCACCTCTTCTTATCTACTTTTACTGGTTTCTTTGTCATAAAACTCCTTCAACCATTTTGCCAAATTGCAGTTCAACAAATGTTGTGGCAATTCCTGACGTGCGAAAATCTATATAAAATGTTTCATTTGATTAATTTAGTTATTTTTCTAAATGAGAAAGCCAGGAACTAGCATTGGATGTTTTCTGCCAAGAGAGAATCTGACTCCCTGGAGTAAGTTTTCATGAGAAAAAAACACGGCCAGCTCAAAGTCAGTCATTAGATGAAAACAGATAACCTCTCCTGCAGAAAAATTATAAAACTCTTCTATCACTTCCCTTATGTCAAAGACAAGAGTTGGAAATCAGCAGGGCTAAGTACAGTGGCCAAGTGTGTAATTTTCAGTATAGACTGTTGAGCTGATACTTTTGCACGTCTCTCTGCAGTCTGATGTGGACAAAGCACGGCTGCCAAGTGTGCAGTGCTGGGACAAAAAGCAGAAATAACGAAGTGTTACAGCCCAATAGGGAATGTAGGTTAAGGATTTAAACAGGCAAAAAGTGTGAAGGGCTGATGCAGAGCAGTTCAGCTGCCAGAAAAAGGAATAGGCAAGAGGGAAAGGTAGCTGCAGTAATCATGTCAGAAGAGGCTACCCAGGCCTACAGTCAGGACAATGGCCAGTAATTTATTAGTATTTCAAATCTGATTTCAGTTTAAACTTCAGAAAAGACAAGCTAAAAAATTCTGTTCAGTGGATTGAACAGTGGATATGACGAGCACTGAAGTTATCTGGACAAGAAAAGGACAATGTGGGGCTGTGCATATTTCACAGGAAACTTTTAATGATGGCAGTAAAAGAATAATTAAAAAAAACAAATAAGAAAGCCCTACCAGCAATAAAATGCATCAATGTATGTTGTATAAAACTGCAAGAATTACAGCCTAAAGAAAAGTGATGACCTAAAATTATTCAAGCACCTCTCAAGATTATAACAATGCAGATCCAGTATAAGATAGTTAAAAGAATGAAAAAATGTTTACAATAACATCTCTAAAGATAGCAAGACAAGGGGTATGAAAATATTATTCTTTGGATCATTTAATCTGTGGAATTATTTCCTTTCTTCCTGTTAGAAATATAATACTGAACTGAATGAAGCTCTGATGAAGAACTGAAAGCAAAGCAAGCAGGAAGTAAGTAAGATCCCAAAGGTAAATAGGTGTGATATGGAGAGGAAAATACAAGATTTAGATCCACAGTATTACTCTCCAGTCAACTACAGGAAATGCAGTCTGTTTTTCTACCACTATTACCCTCCCCACAGCCCCAAGATTTTAACTGGGTTCCTGATAAGCACAAAAATTTGATCCATTTGAAGAATCTGAAGTTATTGAAACTCAGCATTAAAAAGTTTCTCTGGCCTAAGAGTGGCAGCTGGTAAGAGCACTAAAACACATCACACAAGAGTTTAGTAACAAAAAGGATGGCACACGAAAGTGAGCAAGACTGCAGAATAAAGCAACTGCAAAATTCTCTTGCCTCATTTCATGAGTGTAATGACCCAAAGTCAGAGACTAATGTCAGGTTAAGGGCAACAGAGTGTCACTTGCTAAACACATGCTTGGGCTTTAGACAGCTCAGCTACCCTAGATCATCATGCTCTGCTGAGAATTCTAGGAGAAAAAACCAGCGTTTGCTGCAGAAGTAATAAGAGGGCAGCCCGCCAGATTAACTTTTAGTAAAACTGGGGAAAAGAAAACAAGGCAACAAAAAAAACCCCAAATATCATTTGAAAGCTAGGATCTTGTAAAGCTATAACTAAAGTACTTTGGATTTTTGGGCCTAGTAGTGGGCTAGAAAAATACTCTCTTGTTACACTAAAGCTAAAGATGGAATTGGTTCAGTTGGCAGCTGTAAAGAAACCCTTATAAGAAACCATTTTTTAGTGGGCATTATTTTCGTACGTTGGCATCTGCATTCATCTCTCAAAATGAACAGGGTGGGGCCTCAGACACATGTAATAGATTGATTACTCTAATTAGAAGGGTACGTTATCATTAAAACTGTGATATAAAAACAAAAATACAAACCATTGAAAACCCTAAATATCAGCTGTTGAGAGCCATCCAAGAGGTAGGTATTGTTACAAGCGTAATTCAAACATTTAGCTGCCATATTGTCAGATCAGAGGTGTGAGTCCTCTCTGTTCATTTTTCAGATCTTCCAAATAGCTCAGCATACAGAAATTGTCTGCTTTTAACATTGTTTCCAGATGTACTCTTGGCCAGCTTTCGTCTTCTATTTGGACTGATATGAATGACCTGAACCTTGGGAACGCAATTATACTCTGGGACAAAAATGTTATTTTCTGCAAATAAAGAACAAAAAGCTGCAAGGCAAAGATATGTGGTGACATAACATCTAAGTTGTTCTTCATCCGAGAAGAGAGGGCAAAGGAAGTTTTGATTACTTCACCCATTTTTGAGTTTCTATGTATGAGCACATTCCAACATATTCAAGGAGATAATTAGATGGCTTCAGAATCAGACTTGCAGTACAAAGTGCCCATTGAATTACAGATTAGCAATTGTGTTATTATCATACTTTTTTTTTTTGGAGAAAAATAGATTAATTGGAAAAAATGTAATTGAGTTAAATAATTAAGTCAAAGCTACAGAATTTGCATTTCAGCAGTGGTGACTAATCCCTCTGGTAGGGAAAGCAGGAAATCCTCAAGTATTATTACATGCAGTGTAACACTAGAAAGATGCCAGTGTGTGTGACAATGCTGAGCTCTGTGTGTGACACTACTGGGCTGTGTGTGACACTGCTGGGTTGTGTATGTGACACTGCTGGCTCTGTGTGATATTGCGGATCTGTGTGTGTGACACTGTTGGGTGTGTGTGACACTGCTGGGTTGTGTATGTGACACTGCTGGCTCTGTGTGATATTGCGGATCTGTGTGTGTGACACTGTTGGGTGTGTGTGACACTGCTGGGTTGTGTATGTGACACTGCTGGCTGTGTGTGACACCACTGGGTGTGTGTGACACTGCTCTGTGTGTGTGTGACGCTGCTGGGTATGTGTGACACTGCTGGGTGTGTGTGACACTGCTGGGCTGTATGTGTGACACTGCTGGATGTGTGACACTGCTGTGTGTGTGTGACACTGCTGGGCTGTATGTGTGACACTGCTGGATGTGTGTGTGACACTGCTGGGTGTGTTTAATAAAATGCAGCAGATCTGCCCAGTTTCCTTTCAGCCACACTAAAAGCTCTTTGGCCCAACAGTGACAGAGGCTGCAAACAGACTACCAGAGCCAAGACAAGTAAATACAGGCAGTTCCTAAGAGCTGTGCTCCCCAGAGTCCCATGGATGCCTTCTGGCCAGCCTGCTGCTTCCCTAAAATACCACCTGCAGCCAGTCCATGACAGGAGGGGACTGCCAGCTACCCAGGAATAAGCATCACTTAATGTATCACAGATCCCAGGAATTATCCCAGTGATCCACAAAGACTCCACAAGCTGTAGTTTAAGGAAGGCTGCTTTTGCCTATACAAATTTCAAGTAGCTGGACTTCATTTTCCAGTGAATCACTAAGCTGAGAATTCTACTGTTATTTTGGTGAGAGAACCACTTTTTTTGGAGCAAATGGACAAATGACCAGCCAGTTATAGTACAAGGAACTCTCTGGAGAACTCCCATCACATACCAGCTACATATATTCCATTTAATAAAAAGTGTATTCCATCCCTGTACAAGATACCATGGCAATAAAAAGAACAGCACAATTCCAAGTGCTCACCAGTTTGATATCAGTCAGCCCAGCCCAACAGAGAAGAGAAATCTGGACAACACAACACTGCTCTAATTAGCAGCACCCCAGGCCTTACTGGTGTATTTCCATCAAAGTTCATTTCTACCATTCATATTCAGTTACTATTTTACAATTACCTGTATGTCCTTTACTGAACTGATTATTTGGGAATTGCATTCCAAACAAAATTCATTCAAGCTACACTACTTATGGATGAATTTTGTTTGAGGCACTTGGTTCTTTTTTAAAATGCTGAGAAAAAGCTTCATCTTGCTGGGCTGTTTTTCAGAATGCTCACTGGGAAGAAACCAGACCCTGTTAGCACTGAAACCAGCAATGCTGCAGTGAGCTCAGAGGCAGTTTTTCTCTCTTCTCCGTAAGAATTATTTTTATAAGTCAAAATTACTTCCTACTTTTGATGCTGGAGTCTGTGTGTCTGTTCTTCATGGAAGAACCATACATGTGCAGCTCACAGAAAATCATAATTCTTTGGATCACTTTCTGCAATTTCCAACTTCCCTTACATATGACTAAATATGAATTCAGTGCTACATAAACATCTAAAATGAACCCTTCTCATCATTCACAAATGGGGTATTTAAACCACTAGACATTTGAAGTTAAGGCACAATACACTAGCTTTTTAAACTTAACTTGAAAAGGAACAATTTCTTTTACTGTATATAGATCAAATTTGCTTAATAAAACAATTATCCTATATATTACTGATTTTAATTTATTCAAACAAAACTGTTCCTCCCAGTGAAAGGCCACTATGAGTTCAAATATATTTCATGTCTCCTTTAAACAACTGATGTTTTCTTTTACCTAAGGGCAAACATTAACATTTAAATACCATAAATTTAGTTTCCAAGCAGCAATACTATTTAGTTCACTAAGAAAATGCACAGAAACTGTTTTGCTAAGCAGTTGAAGAAAGATCAATTTAGATAATATAGCTGCTGAAAGTGAGCATCATTATTCAACTTTCTATTACAAATACAGGCAGTGTTGCATTGCTTAGCTAGAATCTGAGAACAGCTTTCCCATTTAATATCTGATTTCTGCACCAAAATTATTTTTTCCTTCTGGAGAAGGTAAAGCTGAAAAAACATGAGTTCTCCCACCAGTGGGAAGCTCTGTCCCATCAAGCAAGAGGTCAGTAGTTTACTGCTGTGGAGTCAAGACTGGCTCTTTCAGAAATGCTCCTTAATCATTCTTTTTTTGTTTATTGTTTGGCTTATTGGCTGTTTTGGTTTTGCAGCAGTGGGGGGAGAGAAGAAGTTCTTGTTGGGATGGGTAACAATATTTTTAGAAGTCAAACAAACAGTTGTGTCACCACATGGAATTGTACATACTAGCAACTACATTTATCTCATTTTCTTGATATGTTCTAAGACAACCTTTCATATCCATCACATCCCTGCCCCAAGAGAAGTTCAGCAGATGTTGGACAGAGTTGGAACATTTGCTGTAGCACTGCCCTTCTGACCAAACACAGACTGCTGACAACTGAGGTCACACACCAGCCAGGATCCACAGCATTTTACCTGGCTGGCTGATCCACTATTGCTGAAAATAAAAGCACAAAAGAGAAGCAGAGGCCAGTACTTTAAATTGCTAGTCCCCTGCCCATGCAGCTGGGGTGCTTATTTTGGTTTGTCTTTAGAAATTGAATAGGCTGATATGTTTTCAGTAGGTAGGGAATCAAACATACTAGACCAAAAAGTCAAAGTGAGTTGGATAAGTAAACAAAATATATCAAAGGAACTCAACTCCTTGGCAGTGGTAACAGTGGATTCCAGTGGAGCTTGTGTCTGGAAAATTGGACTCCAGGGCCCAAAGGGATTAATTTTTCAAATTTATTTTACTTTCCTGTTGCAGATTTGGAACTTTGTACTCTTAGGTCTTCCACTCATTTTCTTTCCCCCTCTAAGAACTGGATAGCAGGTCAGGGAAAAAAAAGTTGAAAATATGTACTAATTACACAGTAGATTGAAAGACTTCCTTTCAACTTGGTACTATAAATAGGAAAACAAACAGAGCTATTGACATTAGTCACTATCAGAAAGGAAATTATTTCTCTGATTATTCCACATATACTGTTTTTCTACAACTGTACTTTAAACTCACAACATTACAACAATATATAATGAATTAACAATTTTGTCACATTACTGTTATGAAATGCTATTTCACAGCATTGTAAAACTACTTACAAACACCCCTAAAAAGAGAATGTGAGCACTTACATACTGTGAGGTCATTTACTAACAAGGACCTGATAATAATGTCCTTCTGGAACACAGTGCATTGTTTTGGGAAACCAGTAATCTTTAATTCAAACTATAAATTACAATGACTCTTGGCATTCCATCAAAGTGAAGTCTTTGCAAGCATAGCTATTTTAGTTTTTTCTCTTGCATCATTAAAAGAAACAAACTCTGGATCCTCTGCCCAAAAGCTAATCGGAAGAAACATGACAACTTTCAGATTAACCATATTTAGAAAAATGCTCAATGCTTCAAATATACTTTTTAATCCTTTATTTGAATGCCTGGACTTCTTTGAGACTAAGCAAGTCTCACTTTTAAAGTGGGGTTTTACAGCTAAAAGCCCTCTCTAGTAATTTTATAGAATCATAAAACGGTTTGGATTGGAAGAAATCTTAAAGATCATCTTGTTCCAATCCCTGTGCAGTGGATAGGGACACCTTAAACCAGATCAGGTTATTCGTGGGCAAAACCAGATAAAGTAGCTATAATACATAAAGAAATGTTTCTCTCTGATGGTTTAATTCAGCTCATCTAAAGCAGAGGGAAAAAAATTTTCATTTATTTCATTGTATAGTGAATGCAGGTCTAAATGAGTGCAAGTTAGCAGATGCAAACCTTAGAGCACAAACAGTTAAACACAAGTCCTTCATCTGACTTGTTCATATTTGCATTTTTTTTAAACTAAAGTATGATTTTTAACACAAGTTCAGTGAAGCTGTTCATCTATTTGTAGAATTATCCTTTCTCATCAAGAGGTATTTTAAGGTAACACACATCATTACATTATGCCAATTCTCTGTCGCAGACATAATTCATTCTGATTTGACTGAAATTTTAATCAGCTGCCAGGAGAGCAAGTCCTTTACTGGTGGCATTCAAAACCAGCTCTAATACCCGAGCTGCCTTGGGAATTAGAGCTGACATTATTGTTACAGCTCTGAATGCACATACAATGCATTTTTATCTTGCGCAGCTGAAAAAAACTGTTTTCTATGCCTTGAAAATCACGGAGAGTAATCTTGTAAAACAGCTACAAACTACAACAGTTTGTAGCTGTTTTGTAAGTGTGAAGCGCTACATGAAACTAAGCAGCAACTTGAACTTAGCCGAGAGGCATTCTGAACAGCAATTACATTAAAAATCAAGTATTTAATCTAAACCAAACCGTTTTAGAAGGTTTTATTTGAAGGCAACATATCCTGTTTGGGGTACAGCAAGGGATGCCTGACACAGCACAAAATTAAATTCTTCCATCCTACAGAGCAAGGATAAAGTCTTCTCTAGAAGGTTGTATCACACTCTGGGCATCCCACTTCATGTGCAATGTATGGGGAGAATCAGGAGTGGAGAAAAAGTGCAAGCTTTTCAGGTGTGCAGAACGTTTGAAAGAACTGGATTTATTCTCTGAAGAGCAAACTAAGGAAAGGTACAGGGAAGCACTCTAAAAGATGCAGAACAAGGGAGTAAGTTGCTCTTCATGTTAAAAATAAGACCAGACAGCTCATTTTCAGTCTGCAGCAGGGGAACTTTCCAGCTGTACAGCCAATGACATTGACAAAAGAGATCATATGGTGTGTTCAAAACTCAGTTTTTCTTCCTTGGGACAGAACTTCAGTGCTCTAGGTTCCCCAAGCCTTATGTGTTTTAAACCTCATAAAATGAGATTGTACTCAATGGTGTGCAAACCCTAGATAATGTAAACACGATACATAGGTGTGGAAAGTAATCTCTTGAACAATAATCAACAACAAAAGCTACTAAATAGCTACTTCTTCAGAAAATGCAACTTGCAACTCACACCTAAGTAGGGCTTCATCAATTTAAGACAGAATCGAATGAACTCACAGTGTTTCAGCACACTAGTATAGTATTGTAGTAATTGCTGATTTACCCCCTGCTTGAAATATAACTCAGCAACAACAGTGAATTACTCCACTTTTAAGTCTGCATTTCCTTAAGTCAAGGATAATAGCATAATTTAGTTTGGAAAGTACCTCCAAAGATCATTTAGTCAAAGCCACTGCTCAAAAGAGGACAAATTATATCAGGTTTTTCACGGCCTTGTACAGTTCAGCCTTGACTATAGCCCAAGAGAGAGATCCAAATTCCACTCGGGACAGAATATTTCAGTATTTAACCATTACAGGGCTTTTTATGAACTTAATTTGATTTTCTTATTTTGAGAGATGTTACAAAAGAATATGTCCATAATCTTAAACTTATCT
Organism: Toxostoma redivivum; assembly: GCA_013397375.1. Lineage (NCBI taxonomy): Eukaryota > Metazoa > Chordata > Aves > Passeriformes > Mimidae > Toxostoma > Toxostoma redivivum. The sequence goes on from VXBI01008954.1 coordinate 146,527, forward strand.
TCAGGGGAGTTAACACTAAATATCAAGAGATGTATGAAAAACACTGTTAATAAAGTACTTTTACCGGGCCCATCACCACATTTTAAAAACCCCTCCAAATGCTTGATGAATTATTCATAAATAAGTGTTTCAGCAGGTAAGTATGACCAGGTTTGTTCTGCAGTAAGAATGATGTTAAGCTTTCCTGGGTTTTGCAAATCTAATTTAAAAAAAAATTGCCTTAAATACTTTTATTAGTAATTGTTGCTAAATCTAGAAGCAATGAGATTGTCTCAAATATTAAATGTATTTCTTTTTCTCAATATCCATCAAACTTATTTGGGTACTGATTTTTATATCATAAAACTACCCCCAAAGTGGATTATGGAACCTTTAAACACTACTGAAAAGATGCACTTGAACTTCCAGTCAGAGTCAGGCAGGAAATTGCCAGCTGAGGAATTTTTAAATCTAAGCTTTTATACTGCACAATCAGAGAATTTGTGAAACAAAATCCAGTTTTGTTTCCAAATCTCACATCTGAAACTTCTGCTTGATTGTTGAAGATGCTGATGCATCTGTGGCTTACCACCAGAAGTTAGAGGGATGAGTTAGCCTGGCACTTACCCAATTTCTTTGCCTAATTAATATATTTCACACCTGCTGCCCATGTACCTGCACAGCCTGAGTATTCTATAACCGGCATGCACCTATACTCCTGACAATAGAGGTATTTTCTGTTTTGTCTCTGAATTCTCATCTTTCCACAATCTCAAAAAGTAGAATACTGTAAAGGTAAAATTAAGGACTTATAAAACACACAACTTAGTTGTCTGCTATCTTTAAGGACAAATATACTCATTAATAAAGGAAAAAAAAGAAAAATAAGCAAAACTCCCCTCCAAACTCAGAGTTAAGCCCTGATAATATTTTGCCACTGATTTTATTTGGTCCCAAGCACATTATAAAGCCATTCTAAAATGGAATGTAGGGATTTGCCTGGTTTCTCACAGGTATGAATAATGAGGACATGGGGACATATGGGAGGGAACTAATCTTCATTCCTTCCTGAAATTCTTAAATCTCTAATCATATTCTAAAGAGAAAAATTAAAAACAATTAGGTCATATGCTTAGTCTTTCTCAAATGTCTAGCTTAGTGTTTGTTGCAGCAAGGTACACTACACTTCTTAGAAATACTCGATACAGCCATGCAGCAAGCTGTGGAAATTGGTTTTTAAGTACCAGATTTCGTTCATACATTTTTCTTTCAGTGATTTATTTAAAGCAGTTGAAAGATACAGCAGTGGTTTTGCAGTAATGAAAATTCCATTTCTTGTAGCACTTGTGTCTTGGCTCCATAACTGCTGATTTGCTCCAAAATATATTACGTAATAAAATGGAATTTCCAGACAGAAGTCAGTACTTTGCTGCTAGATATATATCAGGGAAAACCTCTTCTACACGTTGGCTGCTAATTATATGCTATTGGTTCTTGACAGAAATACTTTCTGGATTACATTTATTTTTTTTGTTCTCATAAAGATATTTAGAGAAGACCCTATAGAATACTTCCATTTTATTTTCCACGCAAATTTATCCATCTTTTAGTGGGACAAAGTGAGACTTTATAATGAGCAAGTAAATTCGGACTTCAGTTGGAATTTTTTTTTTACATTTTTTCCTAAATTTGACAATTCGAGGTTTAAAAGGTGGTTTCTGAGGAAGGCATACATCAGAAATAGCAGAAGCAGCAGAACAATCTGCCAGAATCTAATATTTGATGGTGGAGCAAGGAAGAATTACCATTTCTAAGGAAAAGTGATGTGTAGTATTCAAACTTAAATACTGGACCCAGTGAAATTCAAGACTATAAACAAGTGATCTATTAATTCTTCGTTTAACTTAATCAAAATTTTTATATGGAATGCATCTATACTTCAGGGGAGGAAGTGGAAGGGCATTCAAATTTTATTTAACAGCATAAAAGCAATTAGATTGTAAAAAAAACCAGTTACATTGATCTCAGAAAGTACACTATTTTAAAAAATAAGTTCCAGTGGATATTCTAATAAGTAACATGAAAAAGCCTGAACAAATTAGAATAAGGTCAATATAAACCATTATGTGATGATCTAATTAACTGTATGAAATACATAGGTAAAATATAGTAGCCTATATTCACTATAGAACATCATCTGGTGAAAGCACAGATTTTCCAAACTAAGAGGAAGATCAAATCATAAACTTATGTAATCAGATTCTTTCTGTGTGAGATACAAGCTTAGCACCACATCCTACAGTTTACTAAGGGAACGAGATGCTGGAATGCTGAGAGGTGAATAAAGAACATATAGGCAGTCCACTCCCTTACATTTCTTCTCAGGAAAAGCAGATAAATCAGACTATTTTTACTGAGGCCTTGTCTAACAGCTGAGGTAAAGTATACTTTCAAAATTAATTTAGAAGACCAATATGTATTGATTGATGTGCATTCATCCATATTCTTGAGTAGTTTAAGCCTCCAGCTGTTCTAAATTTAGAGAGATTGGACCAAATGCTATCTCTTTGACTGAAGTATTTTATCAAGTGGCAATAATCTCCCTCCTTTCATTTGTATTTGGTGAAGAAACTGTATCCAGTTTGTTAAAATATCACCACTTGGAAAGGCATACAAATCCTAGGCAAAAAATGCAATAGAAACACAAAGTAATAAATATATCTCATTTTTAGGAGAGACTCTTTAGCTAAGTAATTTTTCTGGAGATAAAATCCCAGCATTGCAATGCAAGGGGTAAATTAAAGGGGTCAATCTGGAAAAAAATTATAATTCAAGTGACCTTAGACACAAATGATACAATTCTTCAGTGCTTCGTCTTTCACCTGTGTTTAAGCCAGACCCTTGGTGTTACTGTCACCACAGACAGCATTTGCAGAGTCCTGGGTAGGGCCAGGCTGTGGGGACAGAGAGGGCTCAGGAACAGCCTGAGTGCAGCCCAGGACCTGCACAGCTGCCCCACAGCTGGCACAGCCCCAGGACAGCCAGCCCAGGCTCAGAGAAGTGCTCAGAGCCATGGTTCCAGCATCACAGTTGATACTCCAGAGAACTTGTGCTTTGCCCAGGAAACTTCCACTCCATGAAAGGGTGAATCTTTTTGAAGAAGAAATTTTAGCATTTTGGAAAAGTTGGTTGCTGGTGGGTTGGTTGGTGGGTGTTTATTTTGTTTTGGTTTGGTTTTTTTGAGGCTCTAAAATCAAATCTTTCCAACAAATACCAGAAAAATAATTTTTCCTTATCAGACTCCTTCCTTATGTCTTGCAACTCTCACCCACCTTTTCAGTTACGTCTCCAGACGCCACTCTCACCACAATCAACTTCTACCTCTCCTATCCTGCAGTGTGATACTGACACCTACAACTTAAATAAGATATCAAGCTACAGCTGTATGTATGTGGCAACTTTGAAATAAATAAAGAGGACATTTTTCTATCTATCATTTTCACATACACACACACAGAGTTTACTTATGCAATACTTTAGGATTTTCCATAAACACAGGCTACCTTGAGGTTTTTTGTATGAAACTAAGGTCTGATATTAGTGAAAATGGAGCTTTTCATAATAATTATTAAGAGATCTATTAGTACTCTGATCAGGCTTGGAAAGATTCTTTTTTTAAACCAACCAAAATCCCGGATCTCCTTTCCCCAGAAGTGGACAGACTATTTTTAACCTATTTTAACTCCAATACCTCCTCACATCTGAAAAAGACATTGAGCAGTTCACATGGTGTTCCCTGAAAAAAAGTGAATTTTAAACATATTTATGGGACCCAAATGTTTCATTCAAAATAGTATTAAAAGGCAAAAGAATCCCCACAAACCTAGAGATTTTCCATATATGTTCCCAAACTTTCACTCTTCTACGGTAAAGCCCCATTGGAAGAGTAGATAATAAAAGTCCATATACTTCATATTTGATCATTAATTTAAAAACTGAACTAAGAAAGTGGCATCTTATTTTGTGAAATCTCCAAACACCCCAGAAGAAAGAAGAGTCACCACTTCCTTCCTGGCTTTTTAAACTTTTCCTGTCACCCAGAGTTCACTTTGTAGACCTCCAATCTACAGCTGGCAAAATGTTCCTTCATTAGAAGAAAGTAAATATATTTCACAGATGTAGTGTAAAAATAAGATTTTATTTCCTTGGGAATGAGGCAGAGATGACTTGCCATTGGGTGAGGTACATAAAGCTGTAAGAACCTTAGTGGAACAGCTACTGAATTACACACCTCCACATCTTTTACCTGCAGCTGCAGTGAGCTTGGCTTCTCAGGAATCTGGAACGAACACGAGTATTTTGCTGGAGGTATGGGTCTACCTAGACCTCACCTGAAGTTAGCCCTCACCTCTGTGTTATCTCTGGCACTTAGCTTGACATTACAAGGCAAGTCAACAGCCAATTGCCAGTCACCCAGCAAAAAATGGGTACAAAAGGAGCAAAAGATTAGTATTTTCAGAGTATGTTCAAGGCAGTTACAAAATTATCACAAGACAAAAATTTGGCAAAATACAGACTTGGATCAAAACCTTTCAGACGTGCAAAAGCAAGTTGCAAGTATAAATGGAGGAACAAAAAAATAGATAGCTGTGAAAGAAGGAAAGAAATCCCCTACATAGAAGAAGGGGGAAAAAATTAGGAATTTATTTCCTAATTTAAGAAACAATGAGGTTGGACATGCAAGAAACAGCAGCTGAATACAATCACACATGGCTGCATAATTTTCCCCAAAATTACACAAAGCTTCCTTCAGAGCAAGTTCTAGGACCTGTCTTGAACCTCAGGAGTAATTAACTTTTGATAGGCCTGATTTCTTCTGGATTACCTCTGAAATCAGGAATTAAGAATTATGTGGCCCATATACAATGTATTCAATAATTTTTCCTCTCAGACAAGTAAGAAATAAGGCTGAGTTAACTTCTTACTATAGTGTTACCTGTTGTCTTTTTAAGTACCAGTTGCTTGCTTTGTTTACGTAGGGCAGCAGATTCCACAGATTTTGTTTAGTCTACAGGACATCTTCTAAGCAACCATTTCAAGAACACATGCCAACAATTAGCTGAATATCTACTGTATGCCAGAGGCTGTAAGAGGAAAAAGAATCCTTCAGCTGACTGTAACAAATAGAATAATTATGCAAAACAGAGAAAAATATACCATAATATTCTGAAATAGGTATTTTATGGTTATGAATCAATATTTTTTGCATTCTGAATTCATAATTATCTCCACTAAATATTTCTCAAAATTCCCCAGAGGCAAAATATTCAAAGGGCCTATGGAATGTAGGTGCCTTAATCAGGTTTGAAAATGTGACTTAAGTTACTTTGTTAGCTGGACACTTTTGGAATTTTTTTCTGTCCCCTATATTTAAGGTACGTCCTATTGATAACTGCATTAACATCTTATATTTCAAGTAAAACCACTTTAGGTAAGTAGTCAAATTCCTTCATATTTTGCAGTGTCCAGAAGACATCCTAATTCTTTGTGATTTCATGTGAAAACCATGTGTACTCACATCCAAAAAATGTGATTACATGCAAGACAGTTCACTCAAAGATACCACCAGCAGAACAGAGATTCTGTGAAGTACAAAGTTATTATGGGTACTCTAAACTCTGGTATCATATTAGCTCTTTCTTAGTGACCTTATCCCAACTTCCCAGGTCAGGTTTTGAGTCCTACACGTACTGTAACTTCCAGGAACATATTTACAAAGCTCTCATTTTGGCTTCACTTAATACTCATGAATTGCGTTACTCAGAATGAGTCAAGCAGATGTGTACACAAGCATATAATTTGCTGATTTACCTTCCCATTTCCTTTTTGCCCCTTTTAGCTCCCTTTGAGCAAGTCTGTTAGTCTCCCTTTTGTCTTTCCAGAATTGCACATGTAAGCAACATTAAAACCAACAATACCCTCACCATTGTCTTCCCTGTGTCCTAATGGTTCAGTTCAGTTCATAGGTAGAAGTCCCTTTTCCAACATATCTGCTTTATTTAAGATGTAATTATAAGCATGAGGCAGCTTTTCCCAGTTAATTCTGAAGCATCTGGCATTGACCACTACTTGCCTTCTGTATGTCAATGTATATGTTCACAAAATTAAAACCAGACTAAGATAATCCTTGACCAAGAAAATGCCAAATTTGCATTCCAGAATTCATAAGAAATCTACATCTACTTCACAGCATAGGCATCCTCAACCCCTCATGGACCTCTGTCTCTATTATTATGAAAAAAAGAAATTAAACCAAAGGCAGCAAGTAATAAAACCAGTGGATGGATGACAGAGAAGCCTTTTAGTGACATTCCTTTGACTCTGCTCCATTCTTTCTTCTGTCACATGAATTTATGCAAGCAGTGACAAGAAGTAGAAGAAAAAGCATATTACCAGCATCCATCACATCTGACATAAATATTTTAGTTCTAGTAGGCATTGAAAGAGGGAGTTTACAACTTGGGGTATATTTTCAAATTTCATCTCTTGCTGTGGAGTATACAGAGTTTGCTCTACTAAATAGCTTATCATACACACCTAAATTAATTCATACCACCACATCTTCACTGTTGGATCCCAGAAATCTGGAGTTTTTGATTTTTTTGTGCTTTCAGGCACAGACCCCTTGGAAAACACTGCTTTTGACCTGAAGCCTTGGAGATGGCTTCTAAATATGAGTGGTGAAGTAGAAATCATGAGTGTGTAGTGAATTAGAAGTGTGTGCTTTCACAGGGTGATGGGTTTTAAATTTGAGGTTTTTATATATAGTAATAGGTATAGGACAAGATGGAGATTTTGGGGCATTGTCTCTTTCTTTGTTCATCTTTCTTCTTCCTTCTTCTTCATGGATTTCAGGTAGTAGTTTCTGGTTAGTCAGTCAGTGTCACTCTAAGGGTCATGGGAACGTAGTTATTGGGTCAAAAGTATAAATAATATAGGTGTTAATTCTCTATTGGACTGTTTAGCCTTGAAGATATTGTAGCAGTTGCCTCTGTAGCCACTTTCCCTACTTCTAGCAAGGAGCTGTCATACTTTCTGTACTTTCTGATAAGATATAATAAACATCCAAGCCTGAACACAAGAAAAACTGTGTCAACCATGTTTCTGTTAATCCTAGCTCTGAAAAGAAGACAGATGAGACTGATAGACAAACCACTAATTAGGTAGTGCAAAGCCTCTGTACCGCTGCCCACACTTCACCATTAATTCTTCAATCAGTTAATGAGTTCCAGTTAAGAACTGTCTAAAAATACAAAGAGGGGAGGTGACACTAGTGCAGAGTGCAGAGCCCAGGGCTAACCCCAGACATGGCTGCCCAGCACTGCCCCTCTCAAGCCCAGCAGGGCTGTGGAAGTGGGCACAGCTCCCACTGCCCCTCTCATGCCCAGCAGGGCTGTGGAAGCAGGCATGGCTCCCACTGTTCCAGAGGGGTTCAGGCAATCCCGACCAGGGAATTCCTCTGCCCAGCTCCACTGCTGCCTGCCTTTTCCAGCCAACAGTGCCTCCTCTCCATCCTCCCCAAAACCCTCCTGGGTCTGCCAGACAGCTTGAGGTAGGTCTTCTGTTTTGTTGATAGTCATAAATATGTAAAAGGCAGGAAAAATCCCAGGCTGCTGCTTTTGGTTTATATTCAGTTAGGGGCAGGAATCATGCTGAAGGTTATTCACACCTCTTGTTCTCCCAGACTTGGTGCTGTTCATCCAAATCACACCACAAAGAAACAAATTTTCATTGTCCACCTCATCTATTCCCTTCTCCATTGATACCTGCAAGTTCTGTTTAGCTTTCAGGAGGTTTTTATGGGCAGGAATTAAAAGTGTTCCTAGGAAAGTTGCAAGGTCACATTTGCAGCAGGTGTCTGAGGGGTGGCCGCCATGCAGGCAGGCCCGGCCGGCTCCACAACACCCACAGCCAGACAAGCTGAACTCTCAGGGAAGCTGCTGGTGCCTCTCTGAAAAAATATTTTAGGAGAAAATCCCACAAAGATGGTGAGCAGTGAGGAAAAAAGTGTGGTACAGAGCCCTGTGATCCAGGAGGTCAGAGAAGAAGGGGAAGAGGCAATCCAGACACTCACCAGTGTGGCTGAATATTGATCCTTGGCACTGCTTTTACCAGTGACTTTGCCAATGTATTATGAAGAAATCATGAGGATCATTGCATAAGAGGGTCATGGCCACCCATGCCACCGTGGCAATACCAAAGAAACCTCACTAAGGCACTGCCCTTTGTCAGACTGCTCTAGAGCTCTGCATCCACCTCTCTCCATGCACAAAAAATTCCTGCACACCAGGCCCTGTCCCCTGTGCACATTCCTCTTATAACCTGAGCCTCAGCCTCTCTCTCATGTACCATCCACACTTACTCATCTCCTCTGTGGGTGGTGGTGTCAGCATTTTGAGATGCCTGGAGAAATAAATTACAAGTTCAATTCTGCCATTTCAAATACTGCTCGCTTTGCAGATCTTGCTGTGTTTATGCATCTCTGTGTGTGCTCACACGAGTGCAAGGCCTGGAGCTGGGGGTGATGGACCAGTCAGCACAGAAACACAAGAAAAGGAACCTAAGGATCACACAAATAGTTTTTCACTACAAACTGTTAAGTTCTCAATTAAAAAACCCCAAATTAATCAAAACAAAACCCTCAACAAAACAACACAGAAATTAATTCCTTTCTCAGCAGGCTATATTATCTCAGAGATCGAGATTAGGTTGAATTCAACTACTGAGTTAAAAAACAAATTTCTAATTGAAATAGTTTTTGAACAGCAGATTAACTAATGATATTTTCATAACCTGTTCTATGTATGCTATGCAACTTCTCATTGCATATAAACAATTTTTTTTCATTTTAACGTTATCCTTTTTATGAGATAAATTGCTAAGATAGTCTTTATCAGGAAGTTCTGTGATATAAAATTATAAGATAAATAACTATCCAGTCCAATTATGGCACATTTCTTAGCTATAGCACAGGTAAGCTATAAGTGTATCTGTTTGGCATTCTGTTTATCTTTGTGGGAGATCCAGTATCTGCCATCTCTGCTTGTCTGTCAAATCCTCTCAGCCGCTCCTTGTATGTGCTTGCCAGAGACGTCTTGTGCACTGTGCCCTGCTGAGGCTCCCTCCTCCTCTGCTTCAGGCTGGCTTCCAACTTGTGCCTCACTTTGCCAACTGGAGATCTGCCTAAGCAGCTCTGTTTTGTTACTGGTCAATGTCCATTAATAATACCACTTCACATCATCTCACTAATCCAAAAGCCATCATTACTTAAATAAAACACAATCAAGACCTAATGGCAGGCCACCCTTGTGCTGCTGAACAAGTCAAAGCCAAGTCAAGGAAAAAAATACCAACCTAAGGAAAAAACTGCAGCAATAACTACAAATAGAATTTACCAATGTTTGGATATAAGAAACACAAACTTAGCAAGATAAGGTACACTCCCTCCTAAGAAGTCTCTAATGGCCAAATTTTAGTTTTATTCATGATGATGTGAGTCTTTGGCAATTCTACTGTTTTCCCAGATAGCCATTCTGTATTTGGCCTACTGGAGCCAAGATCAGCATCTGGCCTCTGAACTCCATTCTATCACTTAAAAGCAGATGATGTGAAATATTTACTTATTTTATTTTAGGCTTTCCAGCCTTCTATTAAATCTTTAGGGTTTGGGGCAAATTTATTCCTTGGATATCACTTAAGTTGCTACCACTCCTTTCCTTTCCTTGGTAATCAAGATTTAACTCTAGCAATGGAAATAGAGTGTACTACAACAAATCTGAACAATACTGATAATATTTTTTTAAATGTATAATTTTTATAGGCTCAAGAGTACTAATGTTGCCCTTCCTAGTGTTCACCAGACATCCCTATTGGCTCTAGCACACGACCCAGCCTTTTACCTTACACAGAGTATCTATAGAAGCTGACAGACTGAAGAAGCTTCTCATTAAAAAAAAACAAAACACCCATCTGGGACCACTTTTCTATTTTCAGGTTTTGAGCTTTTCACTAGAATCAGAAAGACTCAGTTGCAAGAAAGAATTTCCCTTCTCTTGTTGAAATTCAGAAACATTTAAGTCAGCACCACTGTGGTTCTAATCTCAGCTTTCAGCTTGAGGAGCTGAACTGTGGTCACTTGTTCTCTGTAACTACCAGAGAATTCAGGAAAACTGTTAAAATCAAATTATGCCTTTTCAAGGGCAGGCAACTCACATGGTAATGTGCTGAGCCACCACCAAGGAATGCTCTGGATTCTATTAATACAGGGGCAATTTTATAGCATTTTCTCTAAATATGTAGCCTTACAAAAAAGCCTTATTTTCGTGCAGCTAGCACAGAGGAAAATGTGGTTAGAAACTTACTGGTTAAGTATAGTAACTTTGGCTTGAATTAGAGGACAATTATTCTAGAGTTTTTAATTTAGAATTTAGCAGTTAGGTCATAAAATAGGCTACTGGTAAACACCAAATATTAACGATTAGCATAATAGTATGCATGCTTACAATGATTAGACTTGGTTGCAATTTTTGAGGTATGTGTTCATGAACATTCATTTGCATCTCAATTGTTTTCTTAAAATTTTCTACATTCATTTACATCAATGCATGATAAATTTGGGGCAAAAAAGGCGCTGGAATATCATATTTTAACATAGCAATACCTAAGAAGCTCTTGAAAACACGCTTTTAAAGTGTGTATCAGTTCATTATAAATGTTTTGACAGAAAGTTTCCAAACTGCTTTCTCAACAGCTTGCTATCATAAAAAGCATACAAAAAAAATCTTTCATATATACTGAAATGCTTTAGATAACCTGGAAGGAGTATTAAATGTCTTAAGTGCGTATTACACCAGTACACCTTTTCTGGGGCTAATCAAAGCTAGAAAGCAGCACAGCAAATCTGCAAGCAGTGTGAGGTGTTTCAAACTGTGCATCTAGAAAAACACAGTTTCTATTTGCAGTCCAAATTCTAGAGTGCTCACAAGAGCTGTGAATTGTCAGAGCTCCACTGTGTTAAATACCAACCCTGCCCTGCTACACACAGGGCTCCAGTGTGATTTCACTCTGTGAAGGTGGCAGAATACTTTGGCCTTGGTAAAGAGACCTCTGTTCCTCAGACTGGGTGTATTACTTTAAATATGCATGTAACATCTTAGAATTACCCTGGATAATTTTATGAAAAACTAGAGTTCAATACTCAGATGCTGACCAAAGGGCAAAAATTAAAAGATAATAATTCAATGTTCACAAGAACTCTAGCCCACACATCAAAACTGCTACTAGTGATCAACTTTCACAGAAGGATCACACTATGCAACCCGTTCAAGCAGAATTGTGGAATGTTTTCTGATCAAGGATAAATTTAAAAGATCAAGAAACTTCAACTTTGATATGAGTTGCATTAGATGTAAAAATTAAACATTATTAATAGAGAAAATGGTCAGAAATTATTTCTGTTTCTTATAATTCAAGAAAACTCGCAGTCCCACGAAGAAGTAATTAATCAGTAGATTTAAAGTTAAGAATAGGAAATATTTTTTCACATATTGAACCTTGAAATGTTAGCATTTATATATTCAATATTTTGAACGCAAACATATAGATTCAAAAAGAATTAAGCCAACTAGTATAAAATTTGTTTGTCAGCAGCATTCAAACATGATAGTAGAGATGTTCTGAAGAGGAAACATCTTCAATAGCAAATTCTTTAAACTGGGACAGTGCAGGGAGAGATGTTCTTACACACCTGTGAGCTTCTACTCTTGGCCACTCTCTGAGGCAGAATAAAGGGTTAGATGGATCATGGATTTGAGACTTTACCTGTGCTTTCCATTTTATACAACAGCATATGAATGCAAAAAAGCATCCTACTTCTTTCCAAAGATACTAGAAAAGGAATTTGCATGATACAGTTTTCCCAATGATCATATAGGATTTAAATTTTAAGTCTTTAACTTAAGTTGTTCTGCCTCTGGCTACTGTACACTTCCTCAATAGACAGGAAATCATCTCTAGTTCCTGAGTAGACACAAGAAGGGTCCTCAGAGCAGATAGAGTTTCAGAATGGAAAAAAAATGAGAATTACCAAATCAAACAATCAGTTTCCTGTCTTTCAGGAGCCTCATGCCTTACTGTATAATACAATATAAACATGAGTTCTGTTTTCTCTTAGCATTTTCATTTCAGTTCATAATAAAATAAATCTCCTTATTCACATAAAAGAAATCAAATTAAAACAAAGTTGACACATTACTTTGGAAATTAGTTTTATGCCAATGATAAAAACGGATCCAAACCATGTGCTATTCTATTTTCATTCCATTCCATTATTTATAAGAACTGGTAAAAAAAGTAATGAGCCATTCATTCTACAAGAGTCCAACATATAAAACTGACATGACAGAAACTGTCAGAAATTCATTATTTCTGCAGTGTCAGCCTATGGCCTGTTATCTCCCAGACTGTGCACCCTGCTGCAGGAGTTAACTAAAGCCACCAGAAGAGCTGCAGGGAGCCTCTAAATAAAAATCCCACTAGTGATCTGGGACTTGGGAGTTACTAATAGGAGTCCTACCAATTCAGATAGCCAGACTGCTGGAGAAAAGCAGGAGAGCTGGCAATAGAAGATGCCTGGCTGTGCCTGGGCCAGGAATAAAGGAACAAAGTACTTTTCAGGTGATTTTCTATTAGAGGATGAAGTGGTCATGCTACATCTCTGTGTGTCAAAAGACAGGTTGGGTCGATTGCTCCTATCCCTGGGAACAATGACTGAAGGTTTTACAGGCAGCTCCAGAATGCAAAGCCATAATAGGACAGACTGAAATTGCTTCAGGCAGAGGGAAGAGGTGGTTCTTAGCAGTTGGCTGAAGGGAAGATATTTTCTGTATTTTAAAACTTGAAAATAAAATCCTGAAATTAAAAAAAAACAAGTACTTGAATTTTTAGTGGTCATCCTGAGAAGCTTCTGTCATAGAGGTGTTCAAACTCCTCCTCTCTCTCCTATCCAAGAGCAAGAGTCTCTCCTCCCTCATTCTTCATCCTCTCCTAACCTTGCTGGAGAGATTTTCCCTTCCCCACTGGGACAATTTCAGTTCAATAACTTACTCTCTGATTATGAAACTCTTGTGGCTGTACTAGTGACTCGTGCTCATCACTACCAGAGCAATGTGAAGTATTTTCTTTCTCCAAAAGACAGAGAGAGGACTGAAGATGGGATAAGCCATCTCATGCTTTAAAATTTAAAGACTTTTAGAGGATTTGTGGACTTAATGTTTGCCTTCCTTTTCAGATACAGTTCAGTATCATAAATATATGATCATTAGGAGCAATCTATGCATCAGAGTCTTTCAGTAGGACCTACCCCTGCTAGTAAACATTTCTCTCAGTTTTTACAGCTTACTTAATATTCACACTTTATATGCATAAGAGATTTTATTTTTCTTTCAGTCTCTTTCAACAATTTTTCCATAGTTGAATTGCATGAGATTTACTCTGCAAAAATATTGAGTTGAGGCAGTCTCTTCTTTTCTTTAAAATAAATGCCTTTTTTTTTTTTTAAATCAAACAACTTCAACATATTCAGGCTGTCACTAAAATAGCTGAGCACCCCTAGGACTATAATGCTTGCCCAGACAAATGCACATTCCTGTCTGTAGAGACCTAGCTGGAATGTCTAGCATCAGAATTTCACATTTTGTGAAGTCAATTCTATTTCACGTACGAAGCCACAAACCCATTCTAGCTGAAAACAGCAGAAAGTCTGTTTTAAATTAGGTGATGCAAATACAGTAGTAACTGAAACCACAGGGAGAGCCCAGATGTAAAGCGTATATGTACAGGCAAGGCAACCAAGTAGGAAAAGGCAGGTATCACTTAAAATGCTTTCCAAATTCACAGGTTTAACAAACACTACTAATGAAGAAAACAATATATTTACTGAACAAAAAGGCAATGCAGTGTTTCACATTTCCCTTTTACTGAAGCTCTACCAAACATGAAAGCAGGAGAAACAGGTAATCCCAGAGTGTCTTCAATGAAGACTTTCTTACAGCAGGGACTCTCTTCCTTTGAATGCACAGCTGCAAGAGACAAGACAATATCAACAACTAAGGAAGGCAAGCCTTGCAGAGAAGACATTTAGACTCACAAGAGCCATGACTACTTGTCAGAAAAAAGCAGAAGAAAAAATTATGCAGGCAAGAAGTTAGACAACATTGCATTTTATATTGTAACTCATTAATAGAGTAAGATGACCACCTGCATAATCTCATTTCTAGACTATCTGAGATTGTTCTAGCTTTAATATGGAGACAGAAACAAATGGCTGATCATTTTTAAATAGAATTGTTGTCTTTTTCAATATCATGATTGATGATGTGATTTGATGTAAAAGAAAAGTTTGTATATGACACTAAACCCACACCAATGGATTGGGAACCCAAATCAGTGGATTAAAATAACTCAGGTCACTTTCTAATAGAGAATTGCATAAAATCATTTGATTATTAAATTAAATAACTAATTTATTTTAACATTGGGAGTGTTTGAAGTGATTTGTCACTCATCCAGCTCAGTTCTTCCCATCTATGGTTCTAGCCATAGTACATTGTTCCACTTGTCCAAGGACAAAGAAAGTTATTCATAACAGGTTAGTGCCAGTAGAACGTACACCTTTTGTTGTGTTTTGAGATTTTTAAGGCCAAGAAAAATTGCCTTGCTGAGGTGGTAAAGCCTTGATTTATATTAAGATAGTTCAGTAATTCAAGAAGAGTTGGCACAAACACTAAAGAAGTTATAGCTATTCACATACACACAGAAAAAAAGCAAACTGAACTAATACTGAAAAAATAGTTTTTTTACTTTTAAATTAACTTCTAAAACCCCACAGACATCCTCTACGTTTAAGAAGGAAGCAAGAAAATCAGGCACATTATGAAGCATAAGTTAAATATGAATCACACAGTAGTTATGTCAAATTGCTATTGTACAACCAGCAGCTGGCTCAGAAGCAATTGAGAAATTGGAATCTTTTCTGTTCAAAAAGGTTGGCTACAAAAGCAAGCATCTCTTTCACTCATTCAAAGGTGCACAGGATCTTTATTTTCCATCAGTACTGACAAATACAGATACAAAAAAAGACATTAAAGCAAAGTGCAGTATCTCACTAAGGAAAAAGAAATGTCCAAAATGTTTCATTTCTTGTTCTGTATCAATCCTCCATCAATCCTAGAACTTTCCTTTCTCCCCCATGTCCATCTCTAGAAATTTCTTTTACTTGTATAGGTTTTCCCTCCTCTATTTTTCTACAGTATTTGCTTCTCCTTTATATAATAAGAAATCTATATTTAAAAATCAATTCTTCTCATAGAAATTATTCTTGCAGATTCTTCAAATCTGTAAGCCAATGTTTTAAATTCATGTGGCACTTTAAAGAAAGCCTGTCTTGTGGTATTTGATTGAGTCAACGTAGCAAAAGAGGAAATAATGCTATTCTTAAGACATACATATTTTGTGATAAATCAAAAATATTTCATCTTCAAATATCACTGTGTCACATTCACTCTACAGTTCATCCTGTCTTATTATTTATGTTGGGACAATAAATATGGAAGAATAGTGTGGGAAAAGCTAAAACCTAAAAATAATTAGTCTTTGATGTTGAAAACAATCTTTTCATAATAAATTTATCCAATTTAGCCTGACAAGGTCAGCCTATGACTAAAAAAAAAATGAAGTCTGCAGCATACAACAGGAGTGACAGAATCATTATGTAGATTTTTACTCTCAGCCCTTTTTTTAATGTCTTTGCTCAAGGTTTCTGTCCTGTCTCAAACTGTCAGCTCGGGTAGCTTGGGAATGACATGGATGAAGGGAATTCCCTTCTCTAAAGCACCAACCATTCAGTGTTCTCATATTCAGACTTAAAACATATCTAATAAATGTCTTCATACTGCACCTGTAAGTATTCACTGCTAATAGAACTGATCTTTATCCTTTTTTAAACAAAATAAAACAAGCATCCTTATAATATCAAGAACTTTGCTAAAAATAGTAATGCTTTTTTTGAAAGATACTTCCTAGTGAAAGTAATTAATGGCATTTAAGCATAAAGTGAGGTATTAAAGTCATTATTGCATCCAGACATGTCGGTCTTCTGGAAGATTGGGCTTTTTTCTTCACATTTTAATTAGTTTCTGCATTTTAAAAAAGCTGGTGTATAAGCCTAATGGCATTAGAGTTTTGTTAATCATACATTTGTGAAGAATAGTGAAAATTGAGAGTGAATCTTAATGCAGAATATTTCTGGGACTTGTGGCATAGCTTCCTTCACACCTAAGGGGTCCAGAAGAATAAAATGTGTGGGCCCAAGCTGCAGGCTTTGGTATACTTTGTCAATCAATAAAAATCTCTGCTGAGGGCAGGAAAAGTATCCAAATTTACATCAAGACAAAAAATAGACAAAGTACCAAACACTATTTATTATCAAACAATAAGGCAGAAATACTTCATGTTAAGTCTTTTACCTAAAGACCTTAAGCATTTCTTTCAAAAGATGCAATCAAAATGAAATGGATGCAAAAAAGTACCAGAGAGAACAAGAACTTTTTTACAAGAAATTACTACAAGTACTGCCTGATTCAGTCTACCAAAGCTGATACTAATGGAGAATATGATAATTTACCATCAATATACCAAGAAAAGTAACAAGTACCTTTTCTGAAAATATATTATAAATTAGCCATAGATAAATGTAGTCAGCAAACTACAAATCTCTTTTTAATATCAAAGGATGGACTTCTGGAACAATCTTTCAGTTACAGAAACAACTGAACTTAGATGAGGCCTGATAAATTTACAATAGACTTCGTTTTCTTGCTGTTTTACACATTTCTTAACCTCTCAAATGTAGGAATGCTTTCCTAATGCTTTAATGTTTTTCTTGCTTGATCTATGTTTTTTAGCATCCATTTTGTGTTTCATGACAGTGTAAAAAAATGCAGGAAACCGTATATAATGATATGATTCTGTCACTGTAATTTTGGTCTTGTGCATCTCAATGATCACATGGCTTTGATATGCCACAGTAAGTTTTAAAATGCTGCATTTAATGGTAAATGTGGTAAGCCACAATTGTAGAGCTTGGTAATGCTTGCTTTGGCTTTGCAAAATGGGATATCAAAGAGGTATAAGATCAACTTGCCATATTTGGCACCATCAAGTTTAAGTTAAACTTGTATCCTAGGTGAATGGACAGTCAAATAAAACCATCCCTCTGGAAATAGCAGGGTACTGTACATAAACTAGAAAAATTATTGGTTGTAAAGCAGTCTGGACTGAATATAACAAACTCAGCTGGCTTGAGCTCAGGGAGCTGTTTCTTTTGCTTCATAACAGAGCTTTTGTTTCAGAAGCTGGAGACCCTGTGTTTAGCCCAGCAACATCTCTGAAATGAATCAAGCATGTGTAGGTTTGATAGTGTGTTCACCAAGGCTTCTCTGGTGTGTATTATTTGGTCCTCGAATCTTAGTATGATGTGGCTGCCTGTGTACTATCCTACACTAAAAGAAAGAACTAAAAAAGCCCCAAAGCCTTCCCCTTAAAATATTTTTTGAAAGAAATTGTGCCAGAAAAATACATTTCTAATCATTCAGAAGACGCATCTACCATCACACTAGCTCTCACAAAATGGCTGGTCCCCCCCAATCTCAAGCAACTCATCATGCATTTTCCTTCTTTTTGATGGCAAACAGGTCATACTCTGTGACCCATTCTTAATTCCTTTTGTCAGTTACCAACACTTTCCTACTCCCATTGCCATTTTAATCTTCTTTCTAAACTACATTATACAATCCAAGTTTCCCATTTCAGGTAATTTTTATTATTTTAAGGTAATTTCCAACTTAAATATACACCCTTCCCAGGCATAAATATAACTCATTGAATTTGGAAGTACAAGTCAGCGTGAGGAAAGTTTATATAAAGTCTTTTGTACATTCAAATTTCAACCAGTGTGTTCCACAAAAACAACTTATGTGAAATCATTACCTTGGAGATGAAATAGCAGTGTGCTTGAAACACTGTCTTACAGCCCAAAATTTGTGGTTTATAATAATTACTTAAGAACATTACTCAGCAACAGAAAAACAATGGAAGCAGGGAATTGTATCTATTTTATTCAAAATGCTTTTACAGTACCATGACTTCATGTTCTTGACACCATCAGGAAGGGCTGGGAAGCTTTACCCAGAAATACTGACAGCTTAACTGGGGTTAAAGGGATGCCTACCTGGCAGCAAGGGAAAGAAACTTTACCTGTACTGACAGATATCAGTTGTGCCTTGAATTTTCTGCACTCCCAAGGGAGATTTGTGCTTCCCTGTTTTGAGAATCACACTGTGAGTCAACCTTCCACGGGTGAATAGAAAGACCAGGCAAGAAGTTGAAGGAGTGCAGATACTTACTCCATTCACAACTGTCTGAAATATTTTTCAGACTTGAAAAGGAAATCCAGTTAATATTTAGAAAAGGGAGTAAGTAATTTGCCCAGTTTGTTGTGGAGGTTTTCCAACAATCCACATTCTTGATTTTCTCCATTTCTAAATTCAATTATTTGGCATTTTACTAAAATACAAGTTTAGAACTCTTACTATTGCTTTGAATGAAAACCTGGTGAGCTAACTACCAAGTTTGATTTGCTTTCACCACTACTGAACAAGGCAAGAATCTACCAAACTTTTTTTTAATCCTATTATGGCAAACACCCATAGGGATAAACTCATACTACTGCAGCTTAGCAAATATCCACAATATCAGCCTATGGCTATATGCTTTGCTATGGTTTCTTCATCTGTATATTTCAAATCTTAGTGTTCCTCACCTCTTTCTTTCCTACAAAGATGACAGCAAAATGTCAAAGTTCCAAAATACTGGGAAAGCCCTCTGGAGGAATTGTTTTGTGTATTCTGATGTGCATTCATTGACACCAACTGAAGAGCACTAGACAAAAGGGAAACTGATACTAGGAAATCTGTGATGCTCTACACCAAAAACCCTTTGCATTGGAAACAGCATCTTTACCTAAATATTGCTTAGGTAGATGTTCTTTGCTTTTCCATTCCTCGGTCACAAACTATTTCTCAAGTGAGAAACAGGAAAAACAACACAACCAAAAATAAACAAAAAGACCCCAGGAACAACTTTCATCACCTCATCACCTTCTCTTTGTTCATAATTTTGGGGAAAATTATGATTAATATATCATTAATATGTTTGATTTGTTTTCTCCTTGTGAAAAAGTAGATTTAAGATTCTTAAAAATTATGGACAGTTTGCATAAATTTTGCCACTAACCTGGCCACTGTAAAATAGCAGTGATCTAAAGCAATTAAAAGTCCAGCAAATTTTCAGAAAACACAACAGAAAATATGGAGTATAAACATACAGAATTAACTTACCTCTTAAATCTGCCATTGAGTAACACAATACTAAAAGAGTAAATAAGGATCCATTTTTGCACCTGCTGAAAAACAATAGGCAAAGGACTCCTAGTAACATATTGATAAGCAAGGGACAGAAAATTTCATAATATGTTTACAGTAATCTATCATGGTAAGAATATAAGCAAAAAACCCTCCATACTTCTGATATATTTATTTTCTTAGATTTATAGTGAGAAAATGAACACCATAATCTCAGTCAATGAAGACCAAATCATGTGCTTCTGATATCACTTATTGGTGACTTACATGGATAGAAGTTTATTTAAACAACCATGTAAATAAAAGTGGCATCAGGATAAGATTATACTGTGCATGGCCTGAATTAAAGTTCTCTTCTAGGGATATTTGCATTTGAGAACCCAAGCTTGTCATTAGCCATCTTCCTTGCTGCTGGTTTCTGAATACTTATTCCACAGTAGATATCAAAATACACAGAGTGGAAGGGAAGTCTACGGGATTTACCACAGCAGGAATTAGCATCAAGTTACAGCATAATAGGGAGTTATGAAAACTTCTTGATAAACCATACAGCTGGATTTTCTTTTAAAACAAATATATAGTATTTTTAGGCATTTTCCTCAACTTAACACACTTAAATGGAATTATACTTTAAAATTCTTGTGATTGCAAAATAGACTGCCTTAGTCTGATGAGTCTCATTTTACAGACTTGGAAGAAGAGAAAAAAAAAACAACCAAGAAATGCTATTTACTGGTTGTTGTTAAAATCAACCTGATCTGTTTTATTTTACATAGGAATGTTGGGCTTTAAATCCTGGCATCTCAGGACTTACTAACTCAGGGAATTTCCCCTTTTCAATTACATCATTCTCCTAGTCCTAGCTCTCACTTCTTGCTTCTTTTGGTCTAATAGACTATCTCAAACAAACTTGACATGTGTAAAATTGTCCTTTTGGCCTTCAGGTTACCATAACTGCGAGATGAAGCTCCATAAACGGCACAGAGAATACATAAAGGTACATTATTATGGCAGTTCATTTAGAGAAAAAAAAAAAAAACCAAAACAAAAACAGCTGTCTGAGACTGCTCAAATGTTTGGAGTGTTACAGCCATGTTGTGAGAAGCTGGCTGAAAAATCAAATGCCAAAGAAATCATGAAAGATGGGTGATAACTGGAGTTTATCATGACTCAGACTCACCATAAGAAGACCAGCAGCCATATGCTAAAAGCCAAAGAGATAGACCCATCTTAGCTTCATAAGAATCAATGTATCTGCTTTAGAGAAGGCTTCTTCCATAACTGGAAGTGTCAGGGCAGGGAGCAAGGCAGGACTTAAAGGCAGAACTATTTGCACCTTCCTTAGTATCAGCAGTTCAAAAGTGGTTAAAGGGTTTCTATCCTAAGCTAGGCTTTAGCAGAACTCAAACTGGAGCAAGGTTGCTTTTCAAGTAGACATAAGTAGATCTGTTGAAAAAGGCAGGTTTAGATGATAATTCATAAACAATTTATTCCCTATCCTTGGTGCTTGTATATCCAAATCCTGCTCCCAGGCCCAGCAGTTTTCAAGTCTTGGATTACTATACATTCAGCAATCCCTTTTAAAGCCTAAGGTGCTTTCCTTGTCCATCTCCATGTAGCTTTATGTCTGCTCCCTGCCCTTGAAGCATTTCCCAGGTCCTCTGCAAACAGCTGCTTGTACTGAGCTGTGAAAGCTCTGCCCAGTGAGCATGGCCAGCAACACTCAGAAGCTGATTCCAGGGAAGCCCCAACATCCCTTCCCTTTGAAAAAGTTCACCTGAGCTAAATAAATCCCTCATCAGGCATATTTTCATCTTTTTATAAAGTGTAGTGCACAATAACCTGTGATCAAGTGACACAATACACCTTTCACCACACCATGGATGGAATACAGTGCTCAATTGTTAATTTAAAAAATATCTTACTGCTAAATTTAACTTGCTTACTCTCACAGTAGAGCAGGATTTTCTGAACCACCCAGCCTTCCTGGTTGTGCTCCCTGGCAGTACCACAACAGTGGAGAATCCTTAGTGTAGAATCCTTCTAGAAGGAGCTTCACAATGGTTTTATTTAATGCGTGCTTGATCAAGAGCTCACTGATCTCTGCTCTTTTCACTTAAAATGAGACTTTTTAATTTCATGCTCAGATATTTGCTGGATGGATAAAGGAGCATATTTCTGTTGCAGGCCAATTTACTGGTGAGGGAAGAGCTGTGGAGGGTTTGTTTTCTGAGGCAGGTCACCTTTTCCCATGAAATTGCCTTTAGTGGTATTAAGACAGCTTGCTGTTTTGTAATCTCCCCAAACATAGGTTTGACATAGACTGCTGAAAGGCTGGTGTGGCCTTCCATTTTTAATAACTCCTGATGTTTAACAACTTTTCTTTAAACAAATTATCAAAAGCCTTGGATTTGAGTTATCTACCAAATCATGACCCTCAGAATACACAGTTTCAATTTGATTAAATAAAAGTGGCAATTTTTAAAAAAAATGAACAAATATTTTAAAAAGTAAGAGAGGAAGCAAAGCACTGAACATCTATTTTTGAGGGAGATTTTTCAAAAACAAAATAATTCCTGCATTTTGTGCTGCTGTCTTCTGCATAGAAAGAAGCCACTGTTTTACAAGCCAGACCATTTTGCCTTTGGGGAGGGGAAGTCAGGAACAGGGAAACTCCCTGTTGAAGGGACAGCAGCAGCATTCCCATGCCTGCAGCCCATTCCTGTGGCTGCCACAGCTGGAAATTAAACAGAAAAAGTGGGTAATGCAAACTTGTGGTCAGGTTTCAAAGTTAGTAGATTGTACCAGCTTGACATGTTTGAAATCAAACTGTGCATTCTTTCATTCCATTTTTTATTGTTTGATCAATGTAGGTGTTTGAAATTTTATGAACATCCACTGTGACACTGTGCTACTGCTCTCTTCACCACCACAACTCTTAAAACATTGCTTGTGTTCCTCTTTCTCAATGCATTTTGAGATTAAATTTCACAATACAACTAACAGTGTAAGGGTAAGTAATATAAAATAAATTAGCAGCTTCCTTTTGTAGGATAATTTAATGGGTACTTTTAAATGTTATTGGTCAAAACCAGTAAGTCAGTGGATTTCAGAAATATATCATAAAGTTATAGTAACACAAGTTACATTTCTAAACAACAGGATGATAAACTACCATCTCTTTGCAATTCCTTTTTATAATAAAGAAAAACTCCAGTGTTTTATTGGGAATTTGAGACATATTCAAAGAAGATAACAACACGTAAATTCCTTACAGGCTAAGGTAAGCCATGGGGGATACAAGCCTTGGAGACAAAGCAGTTCTGATAAATGAACCCTGACAGAGACGAACAAAGTGACAGACCCACAGGCAACTCTGAAGGCAGCAGCTCTCCTGCCTGTGAAGTTTACCACGAAGCATAACATGCCCAGGTATTTTCACCTGCTGTTCATTATTCTCACTCCTGTCAAAATGCATCTCTCTTGCTACACTGTCATTCACAAAACACTCACTTTGGGCTCTAAAGGCAAACAGGCCAAATTCACAGCTCTAGCAATCTGACACGAGCCCACTGAAGTCAATAGCTACACTTGCTTATGTGTTCATAAAGAATTTTGTCTCAGTATCTTAAAATGTGGGAAATTCTGACCTATTCAATTAGGTGCAATTTAGTACAGGTTTGTAGGAATTTAAGGGATTATTTCAAACAGCAAAACTGCGAGATTATAGCTTATCTCAGATATTAGCTGGAGTAGTTCTGAGTTTTAGCATCAGCATGTCATCAATCTCTTCCCCTCGCTGTTAGCAGTACAGGCATCATTAAATGGTGGACACTGAATGCCCATTTTCATTTAGTCATTTTCCTTTCCCAAAGAGCAGAGCACTTCAAATAAGCCTTTCTCATTCACTGCTTCCTATGGGTCTTTCCAGGTATTTTCAGTACCATAATCATCTTGGGTCACAACAGAAGAGTATATACAGACAACTAATCATCCTTTCTGATTTTTTTTCATCCACTCTAACATTTCTCCAACTCAAAATGATGGTAATGTCATTCTGGTTTAATTTGTCTTAGCACCATACAAATGCCCAGGAAATACATTCTACTTTTCCTATATAAACGCCCCAGTTACACACCCCAATTTTAGAAATGTCTAGCTAGCTTGTGGTAGTTGGAACTAGCCCTGGAGAGAAAAAAATACACAGATAAATATAAACCCTAATGAGGTACACAGATATATTTACATGCTTAAAAATTAGGCACCTGCCAAAATACTAGAAAGATCATAATCATAGCTGGCTTGCAGATGTGAGAATAAATAAAGAACAGAAATAACATTTATGGTTAAGATAAGTTGGATGTTTTTATCTAGGGGAAACTAAAAGACAAGATTGCTATATTTCATCTGGAATGAATTTTGAGCCTTTTCCATACCTAAAAATAAAAACAGATGTATAAAATCCTATTGGCATAACAAAGCCCAGCTTTGAAAAGGCTATTGTCTGCAAATGTGATGATCCTTAAGGTCTATCTTTAGGAGGACTAAGGGATTCTGAGCAATATAGGGATGATAGCAGGATATCATATATATAATAGCCAATACTTGGAGTCATTGTTTTTCTTCTCCATTTCTCAGTCTTGTTCTTATATCTGTTTATAATTTGCTAGAGAATTAGAGGACTAAACCATATAATAAATTTTGAAAAATTACTGCAGTCAACACCTGGAATCATATTGGATACAATAAATTAATCCTTAGTATAAAATAAACACTGCCTCCTGTACTTCACAACCTGAAAATATACACTGTAAAGGCTATAAATATATCAAAGCCTTACTTTCTTCAAACACTGAGAATCTGCACCAGCACTGCATGTATCACAGACACAGCACAATAAACAAAGAGGCCTATTTCAACCTTCAGCATTTTACCCACTGCATTTCAGAAATTCTGCAACTGATTTCAGAGTCTTATCACAGCACTACCTTCTGGAACGTTCAGATTTTTTTCTGAACCATGTTTTGGTTTAGCAATCTTACTTCAAGGCATAACATATAAATTAATCATAATGTTTTTCACTATACCTCTATAACTTTCATTATGTGAATAAGAAAAAATATTTACATTCTTATAATCCATGTAAAAATTACCAGAACAAATTTAATACTGAAATATATTAATTTGGGACTCATCAGCATCACTGAAGGTTGTTATGCAGCACAACATTTACTTATTGCTATGATAGTTTGATAATCAATACCCTTTAATATTAAGTTTTAAATCACATGAGTTTTAAAATAATGGAGTAGTAGAAAAAGCAATGTAATGGAACTTGGATTTTTAAAATTAAGAATCCAAATGTGAACTTCCATATTGCTATCTTTTTTTCTGCCTATATTATAGAATTTCATTAAGATACAAGTAAATTAAGATATATTTTAATCCAGAGTTTTGTATTTTGTAGTTTTTCATCTTCCTCAACCATCACTACAGTAGCAGGCCTCGTTACTCTTTGCTTCAGTCCAGATTGGCTACAAATGAATCTAATTATTTTATAGTTTGGGCAATGTGCCTGGCAGACAGCAGGGCATGGACACCCACTGCTGCTTTGAAGATACATGTTGAAAGCAAAACTTGATGTTTTTCTGATAAAGTTATTAATTTTCATGGTATTGACTAGAAAATAATCACTTCCTGGAAAAAGATCAGAATATGGGCAGCTGAGATTATTACCAACTGCAATAGAATTACTGAAGGACTGTCAGGACCTGTTAAATATGTTTTTAAAGTGTTAAGGGGGAATGAACAACACTAAAAGTGAATGAAGTAAAAATCAACATATTGATTGTTTAGTCTAACACACTTTATAGAGAAAAAAGATGTATCACAGTTTCAAAATAACATCAGATAGGAAAAGGCGTATGCAAAGATTTCTGCTCATCCTGAATTTACTGATTCTTTTGTGATTCTCACGGAGCTTCTATATTCTCCTCCATTTTTCCTAATATCAGATGAAAATATTCACATTTTTCAATTAAATAATCATCAAAATAGTATTTTCCTGACTTGCCTTTTCAAATCCATTCAAATTCCCAAACAACGTGTAAACACACCACCTCTGAGAGAGGAATTTTGTGCTCTGCAGAAATCTGTGCCCATGGAGAGGAAGCTTAAGGCAGTTTGGGAGTTTTAGTGCACTCCTTGTTTCACTATCCCCTGTCACATGAACTACTCAATCGCTTCTGGGAAATGCTGTTAACACACCCAGCCCACTGGGCTCCTGGGACTGCTCCCTAAGACTTTGTAGGGACTGTGTACTGAAGGCTGCCTCACATTTTAAAGGGAATGGTCAGCCCTAAATACGCTTTTCAAATCTTAGACAATTAAAAGGCACCAACTCAAATTAAAAGCTTTTCTATACCTAAATTTTAAAGCTGCTACATGTAACTTAACCACTTTCCTCATAAGGGTTTCTTTATTTTCTGGGATAAAACTGGAATTTGGTCTAGAGAAGATATATTACATGGCATGCTAATGCATGTGATTCAGTTTTCACCAGTTTGGACTACTCATTATTTTATGAACTGAGGTGGATAATGAGAAATACTTGAAGTCTGAGAGCAGTCCTTGCAAGGCAGTCATCAATTGGCAACCTCTGTGACTTCTTTGAGAGGATGTGTCATTTTGGAAGAATAAATTAAATAAAATGGGACTTTTATATTTATTAAATTATAAACTACTAATATATTCTTTCTTTTATTATTAGTTAGATGTAGTTTATGTTATGGCCCTCATCTTCTCAAAACTGCGCAGGTATGCAATAGAGTCTCCTGAGACACAAGGCCTCCCTGAAATGTTACCTTTGTTCTCTCTGTATTCTTTCTTATAGAACAGGATAAACTTTTCTTCTACTTCAAAGTGCTTTAACAAGTGATCAGTTATGAGGTTTCTATGCATAGGAAGAGGAAGTAGAGGACTATCATGGACATAAATTCATTTGCTGTTAAAAATACACCTTCTTAACTCTCTCCATATCTTAATTTCTTCCATTTAAAAGGGACTGTGAGGGTGGTAGCATTAATGCTGCCAAAAACTAATAAACATGTAACAAGTGTGTGACACATGCAAACCATTAGTCTGTGCCTGCACTGCCTCCTTGTGTATTAGATAGGCCACCAGTGCTCCCCCAACACAAAACAATGCAACAAAACAATGCAGAAGAGGGACTCTAAGAGGCCTCTCATACTTAAACACCTGTTTTCATAATTTGTCCCAAGTCCCAACTAAAACTGGACTGTGTTATGTAGATATTGAGCCATTGCTTCAAGAACAACACTGATTAAAGCAGTGTTTAAGAGAGACACTCTCTTTGATAATATGATAAACGGTTGCCAATGTAACTGAGCCTGCCTACACTGTCCTCTTTTAGCTCTCCCAGCCCATGTATTTGTTTCAATTGCTCTCCTGCAAAAGGAAGTTTCAGATAAAAAAAAAAAAAAAAAAAAGAAAGAGAGAAGAGCCAAGAAGATACCAGCAACTGAAGACAAATATTTGAAAGTGTTGTGTTGCAAAATCGCGACAGACTCAAGTTTTAGTTGGCCATTGGAAAAAAAATCAAAATGCAGATTTCTGGCAGTTCTGGTGTTTGACAGCAATATGTAAAAACTAAACAGAAACTGAGAAATGGCATAAGATATGTCTCTCATTTTCAGTTGTCTTAAATGAGGAAAATTCTGGTATCCCTTATACATTATATTTTAGAAGACATAATGCACATTACACTAATTGCACTTTTTGTTCTTTCTCTTGAATGAAGTATAATTATGATTACAACAGGCTATGACCTCAAAAAGGAATTCACACAAATTAAAATAATGGTGGGTTGCTGTATCAGATAGATAGTGCAGTCCTATAAAATACCAGTTGGTGAGCCTTGAAAGCTTGGGGAGTTTGGCTGAAATAAGCCTCCCAAAACCTTGAACTCAATAACAAAGCTGATCTGGTAATGCTACAGGGTATTTGATAATTCCTGTTGCTTGCTGAACAGGATGGAGGTGCACTGTTTATATGCTGTAAAACACTATTTCAGCAATATTTTTCTGGGGAGGGAGATGTAGGAAGACCAGATTATTCTGCAAAAGTCATGATTAAGATCTAGCTAAGCCAATGACAACAGGAAACACAGTCATTGCTGCTTCTCTCCAATGAATTTCATAGGCAGGCATTATTTACTTCCCGTTTTAACCTGAGGCCAAACATATAGCACATTCCCAGAAAAATTCTGGTCAGAATATATTCCATTCACAAATGTGAATATGTGGTAGCTCCTCAAAGAGATCACCTGTATCAGCATTAAAATACTGCTTACTATTGTGTATATTAAGGCTATATGAAGCAAGAAAGGAGGAACTTCATTGAGAATTACAAATTTGTCAGACTACATCGATCAACAAAAAGAACAAAGTTAATGAAAAAACGATGCTCCTTAATTGTGGGAAGCTTTTATGTAAATGCAGTTACTTTTCCTCACATATAAAAATACAGAAACACACTGATCAAAAGGAGGGTCAGAGAGTAGAACCCGGGAAGGAAGGTGACAGTGTGACATGGAGGTGTGCATCAAAGTAGGGGTTCAAAACACATGCCCTCATCCTGTCTGCACAGACAGGTCAGAAGCAAGCAATAAACTAATTTTTCCAAGCATCTCAATTATGACTATGTAAACAAAACCACCACCACCAACCACAAAATCAAACCTTGAAAATAATGCATTAAATTCTGTTAATAACAGCTCCTCACCCTTTTCCTCACCTCCCCACAGAGAGTCTACATGTGGCGGGTTCTTCATCCATTTATTCCTAAATCACAACTGAGCCAGACCAAAACCCACAGAAAACATGAAAATCAACTGATAATTCAGGTTCTCCCAGAGCATTCTCAAGCCCATCCTTTAACCTACCTACATAACTAGCACTTACAACAAAAGATTCTCATAATACTGGCAAGCCCTGCAGTGTCTAAGAAAACCAGACTTCAATTTTATTGCCTGAAGCACTGTAACTCCAATCCTAAATATTATTTTCATTGCAGCAAGAGGGTGGATCAGTACAAACTTTGGTAAATTGTAACCTCAGGTGTAGCCTGTTTGGCAACACTTAAAGTATACCTGAACTAGGAGAGCACCCCATGAAAATATGAGAGCTGTTCAGGGAGCTGTGCAGAATCAAACAATTATCTACAACAATTATCCCGTATGTTGAAGTTTTCATTTTCCCAATGACACTTCCTAACTCCACCTCAACTCCTAATTCTACATGCATACACATGGGTATCAAACAGAATTTAAACTCATGACAATTCCATTGAACATCTTATTCCTTCAAGCTTTGAACAATCTTGCTTTTAACAGGGGTCTTGAAAATATTCTTTTTCCATTCTAACCTTCAAGCCAATCTTATCCCTAACTTTCCCTACACCCATTGCTGAAAACAAGGCATTTGCCACTGATAGCAGTAAGCGGCTTTGTATTCCCCAGCAATAACTCAGTCTCCTGAAGTCACCCCTTATACTATAACCTTAATGAAGACTGTATATAGACTTGGCAGAAAGATAGCAGACTGAAAATAAGATGCTAGACCTTGACCAGACCATTTTGTAACCCTAGATCCAATAAACTAGGCTGTCTATGAATTATAGTCCTCACCTCAACCTCTCCTACTGTTGACAGCCGCTTTCCTAACACTTCAGATATGTAAAAATTGATTGTAAACTGGAGTCTTGACACTTTCCTAATCTTAATCTGAAAGACAGTAAATCATTACTGAAAAAGAACCAATGGCATCAGTTTCTATCATCACTGTTTTTTCCTGCCTCTAAAATCCTTCCAGAAACTACAGCAAATTGGATTCTAGATAGTAAATCTTATGTCAACTATGCCCAGAAGACAAGATACCTCAGGGCCACAAAACA
Organism: Toxostoma redivivum; assembly: GCA_013397375.1. NCBI lineage: Eukaryota > Metazoa > Chordata > Aves > Passeriformes > Mimidae > Toxostoma > Toxostoma redivivum. The sequence continues at coordinate 176,016 of VXBI01008954.1, forward strand.
TTCCCTGGACCATTTTATTTACTAGATTCAATCTAAAGATTCTCAAACATTAAGCCTAAATTCCTAATCCTCCCAATTCTAATTTTTGCATTATTAATAGCTACAGGATCAATTACTGTCAATGCCTTCTCTTCATGGGAGTTGAGTCTTATTAATTCTTATTTCTGGGAACACTGTGGATGTCACAATAAAGTATGTTCTTTACACTTAGTCATCCTCTTCCAAAGCCCTACTCTTAACCTGTTTCAAATCTTACCAACACCCTCCTAGAGCAAGTATTCCTACACAGACTGAAAGAGGAAACCAACATAAGCCTTATAACAGTATCTGCCCAATTCTCACCTCTGTGCAGAGTCCAGTGCTAATTTGTAATTTATACATAGCAGCCTACTGTTATAATGTAAGACAGTATCAGTCTTTGGTCCATTGGTACTCTTTCTATGCTTCCCTGCAGGAGACTGTACAATTGAACATTACTCAGGGATGCAGACACATCATAGTAAAAAACCTTAACTTCTCGTGAGGCAAATCAGATCTAGAGAATGAATTCTAACTGTAAAACAAAGTATAGACTCTTAGTTTATTTCTCCACCTGATGTAAATACTATTTCTTTTGAGAAAGAAAACCATGGAAGCTTTGGCTGCCAACTACATTGTATAAAGACTGCTGACAAGATTTTGCATTTTTGAGTGAAATGAATTTATCTGTTGATCCTTTATTTCTCTAAGACTTAAACCCTCTCTTTTACACTAGACTTCTTCCCAGCCTGCCAGAGACTAAGGCATTGGTTTCTGCCAGTTGGTATAAAACACTGGCTTCTATTAGTGCCTACGTCATTCCTATATCCTTGCTTCCCATAGATTCAAAATGGAAGAGGAAATGGCGACAATCTAGAATGCAAATATCAGCATTAAAGTAATTTCTAATAGTAGTTTAGGAAGAGCACTACCTTCTACAGGAAATCAGAATACAATACATCTGAGTCTATTAACTCCTCCCTTCTACTCATCTTTGGCAGTCTTACATAAGTTGCATTACTCGGCATTTATGACAGCTACAATTCTCAAACCCCAACACTATTACTAGAATACTAAATAGAACTTGAATTAACTAGCACATAAGGAAGCAAACCCCATAGTTAATGATAACATTAGTCAATTATTTCTACCACTTAATTTTGGGGCAACCTGTAGAAAGGTATTATAGCTCTTAGCTAAAACCTTTGGTCTAAACCTAATTGTCATACCTAATTACTAAGCAGTTGTCTTCTAGTTCCTATAGGACTAACACAGCTCAAGGAATAGCTTTCCATCAGAACAATTACTATTTCCAGGGGTCAGCAGGAACAATCTGCCTTCTTAAGACTTGAAAATCCTCAACTCCACCCCTGTGCCAAGTCTCCCTTTTCTTATTGTTAACAATATCCCATGTTTCTGTCAACCAAGTTCTGGAAGAAGAATTCTACTTACTCATTTCTAAGGTATCATCCCTGAAGTGAGAAGCAGCACAGGTTATTGTCTTGCTTTGATCTTATCTTCAAAGAACACTGGAGATAAGATTCTGCAAATTTGTCCTCATCTTCAAGATGCTGAGGAACAGGATGCAAGTTTGATGGTTGACATTTTTAACTCAGTTTTAACCATATAATTAAAAAATGGGATAAACCCCTGCAGCAAGAGATGTGTAAGTTCTTACCAACTACAGCCCCCTTCAAAATCAGCATTCGTCATTTAACCCCTTCAATCCCTAATGCATTCTTAATACTGACTTCATTCCTTACACAGGCCTAGAAGTTTTAACCTCTCATGTTGGTGTTTCTTGTAGCAACTCCCATTAGTGCACATACAATTTAAAACTGTAAGATTTTTTCATCAGTCACTGTACAAATTCAACCTTCAATATACATATAGATACAAATATGCATCCAATTTCTGGGCACATCACAGACCTTGGATCTGTGTAGGCTGCACAGTGCAGCTGCCACTCCAGTTTTGCTTATGTCATTTCAATACATTCTCCATAGGGGAAAAAACAGTAAAGTTAATATCTCTGTAATCTTGCGATACCTGACCTCATGAGTATGTTAATTTAATTGAATTAAATACAAAAAAGCATACCTAACTATGCTGTTTTGTATTTAATTTCTTTCACTATCCTTCTTTCTCCCTAATTCTTGGGATTCTGAAAGAACAAATCAACGGGCACAGTCATTCCCTAGCCCAAAGAGGTTTGCTGATGGTCAGAGAGAGCCTTGGCTTCATCCTTCAAAACCTTAGGTAATGGAACTGGGGGAATTCAGTGAAGCTGTAAGCTATTATTCATATTAGCAAAAGGTATATTATCCTTCTTGAAGATAGAATCATGGTACGTAATGCTGCCATTATTTTGTGTATATGGATGTGTTTATATATTTCTCTCCCTTTAAAACTACAAAAAGGAGCTGATTAGTATTTCATCTAGCAGAGATCATTCCACTGATCTCCATTGGTAAGACAACTTTTTTTACAAGAGTTCACTTCTCTGAAGCAGTATAACTCACTTTTCTTCCTAATAATAATCATATAACAGAAAACTCTCAGCAAACATAGATTTGCACCAGAAATGCGACAATGATAAAATACCCACCTACCTAAACCAAAAGAATTAAAGCAACAGAGAAAGCAGTGGGTAATGACTTTTAAAGCAGACATTTATTTTGCTTTTTTCACTTTTGTGCTGTAAATAGAAGTGGAGGGAGCATCAACATCTGTGTGAAACCAGAAAAAAAAGTCAAGTCAATATCTCTGAGATACAGGGAAACCAAGAAAAAAAGCTACTCTTCTTTACAATGTATTGTTTATTCCCAGTGAAATGACCCCTTTATATAGAGAGAGAAGTTTATTGCTTCTGGTGATGTCAAGGAATATGTTAGAAAAACACAGTGTGATTGCAAGAACACCATATTTACAGTTACATTTCATGAAGGTGCCTATCGCCTGAAGAACATGAAAGAGCTGCTGCTCTGAGTTTCTTGTGACCTACAGTGGTCCAAGGAAACATATTCTCTTCTCCATAGCTCCTAACCCCTCCCCCTCTCTGCCCCAAAATACAACAATGACCCATCTGTGCACATACAAGAGAGCAATTCCTAATATTTAAACATGGATTAATCTGCCAACGTTGATGTATCAGGGACAGAACATAATGAATGTCACAGTGCTTAGTCTTTCATTTCACTAAAACTGTCTTGAAGAGTAATGAGGAACAAAAAAGCTGACAGAAAGAACAAACCACTGTGCATCACAGATGATTTAAAAAATAACATCATTCACTTCTCTTCTGTTTCTCTCTGAAAATATTTTCACATTTTAGCCGTTTCAAGAAAGAAAATATTTCTTCTGAAATTACATCTAAGAGCTGAAAATTTCTAATAAAAATCTTTAATTTTATGGCATTCATAAAGCTTATCTATGCTCTGAATCATTATCTATTGTTTGACATATTTTCATGGATGCAATTACTTCACTCTGCACTTCACTAGAATACCATCATTACAATTTAGAAGATTATGAACAAAAACTAGGAAAATAAGCTAAATGTAAATGAATTAAATATAAATCAATAATCCGTAAACAAATAATTTGACGGGCTGAAAAATGTGGATCTACATCTAAATGGCATGTAACTTTTTTCTTGTAACTGCTGAAACTGATGGCAATTTATTGTCTGTGTGGCTGGACATGCTGGCATGCAAAAATAACTAAGCTAGCTCTAAATTCAAGTGGTCCTGGTACCAGAATTCATATAAAATTATACAGATTTTTATATTAATATAAGTATGCTACCTCACCCGAATTAATATGTAATATTTTCCCTCTTTGTTCTTCTTTGGATTGATGTAGGACCACAAAAATCAGTGGGTATCTTTCCACTGACAGTTTGGAAGACAAACCACATCCCCTAAGCTTAAATAATTGTAAAGGCACTGTGTGAAATTTCTGTTCTCTACACTGTGAGAATACTTGTTCTTTTTCACCACTATCTGAAATGCTTCCAGTTCTTCTCCTGAGCAGATACAAACCTTTTCCTTTTTACTAGGGAAGACTTTAGCTGTATTCATTCAGGTAAACAGAAAGGATCAAAACAAAGTCAGAGAAGCAATGTGTGATAAGAGACTGGAAGCAGCAAAAATGCTGGTGACAAAGATGTATAATTTATAAGCATGAAGAGGAAACTTGAAACTTTTTAACATATGATATTTTTCCACAACTAAGTATTGACTAAAAATAATAAATAGCCATTGGGACTACCTACTGGTATTGTAAGGAAGGAGGCTGAAACAGCAAGTTAATCTGGGCTGTTCTACAAAGCATCTAATAAGTGACTGAGGACTACACAGACCAGCCGAACAACAACAATAGTACTGACTTTTGGGGACCTGTAGTTAAGGTGTGAGACAGACAATTGTAAGACAGGATAAAATATTCCATCAGCAGCTGGGGATGATCTCATCATCACTGGGGAGATGGTTCAATGATGCACACAGTGCTGTGGGGTTAAATGGCTGATGGTCTTGGAGGCCTCTTCCAACTTTAATGATTCTATGTGTAAGTTGGGGTACAGAATGGTCAGATATGGCATTTTGGTGCTCCACAGCTGTACTCTGGGTGACTACCTGAAGTGCCAGAATAACCTTGAGTATGTCTTCACTGAACAGCACCCAATGCACAGCACTTCAGGGAGCTCAAATGTAGCAATGCTATGCACCTCAGGTGCAAACCTAATGACAATGATACCAGCTGCTTCAGGAAACTAAGGACAGAAAGAGCTAGGTATATTAATGGAGCATGGCAAAATATAAGATAGTTTATGAAAGGATAATAAATTTCTGAAGTATAATTTGACACATAAAAGAAAAATTTAGTGATAAACCATGTATTTATTAATTGCTGTAAGGCATTAAAGTTTTCAGTAAAGGCAGATAAAAAAAAAATAAAATTATATACATGTCCACCAAAATACGACCATGGTTTTCTCTCCTTTTCTAGAGGAGCCAGGGCAGAACTTGATCTCGACCGAGGATTTCGGCTGGACCTGCTGCACCCGAAAGCCCTGCCAGAAGTTTCAGCCTCCGGGCCGGTCCCTGTCACCGACTGCTGCACAGGTGGGACAGGACGGGAGGTTTCCCGGCGAGGAGGCACACCTGGCTCCTCGGGCTGCAGGATGTGGAGAGGCGGGTACGGCAATGTTCAGCGGCGGGCTTTTCCTTCACCACCCCGCGCACTCCTTTCTTACAGCCGCCTTAGAGATCCCCCCAAGGGTGTGTGAGAACAAAGTGGGCCCGGGAAGCTGCGAGGGGCAATGGGCCGCAGGACCGGACCTGCCGGGCACCAACGCCAGCGGGCGGCTTCGGGGAGTTCTAAGGGACACCCCGCAGACGCTTCCCCTCCGCGCCCCGGCTCCTCTCACGTACATTCCGCCCCTCAATCTTGCCCTGCCTCCCTCCCTCCCTCCCGGCGTCCCCCTCCCCCNCGGCGGAGCCCCGCGATTGGCCTCCGCCCGGCGGCTGGCGTGTCAGTCGGGCTCCAGGGGTGGCCCTGGGAGCCGCTCGCCCAGCCCTCTGACGGGATGAAGCCTTTAGGGGGATGCGGAGCTCTTTGCATTTTGAGTAAAGCCCCTCATCTCCCCTCAGTCTGAAGGCAGGGCACTGGGGAGGACGGGTCGGAGGGGCCTGTACAAGGCCGGGCAGAGCGGGAGCGGGGCGAGAGAGAAAACCTCTCGGTTTATCACGTATGGCTCTATAGGAGAAGTCATCTCTGGAAATATAGTGGAAAGGACGGAGTTGGTATAAACGGAAGGCGCCCGTGTTTAATTCACACTTGTGGGTGCGCAGCATGGAGATGCAGAGATGGTCCACAAGGTGGAAAACGAGAAGGTGGCCCTGGGACTCGGCTGTAACCGTGCTCATCACCTTCGCTTTCCTTCTCCAGGCTGCAGAGGTCAGAGGAGGTAAGAAGGCGAAGGGTAGCCGGGAGTCCAGTTGCCTCTCTCCCCTGCTCGGGGGAAGGACCCAGAGCACGGCTGAGGCTGTTTCAGAGGAAACCTGTCAGAGCGACTCCCGGTGCTGGGGAGGCGAGAGCGCTCCTGGAGCCGGCTCCGGGCGCGGAGACCCGTGGGGAGCCCCGGCAGCGCGGGCTGGGACGTCCCTCCCAGGTGCCGCGGAGGGGCGGCTCTCGGTCAGCCTTAAACTTTGGATGTGTTTTTAATGAGGTAAAGGAGATGCTCTGGCGGGGTGGGAAAATGAAAGAAATACTTTTTGAACAGAGAGACTTATCCTCTTCCAGCACTGGACTCTCGTTTTGTGGAGTGTGCCTCCAACTTTGTTTTGTTGAACTGCTGAAATTCACCAGGTTGTGACTGAAATTGACCGACAAGTATCTGCCTTCCCCTCGGAGGGGCAAGGAAAGGGAAAGTTGGGGGTGGAGGCTCTTTGCTCTGATTTTCTCCGTTGTCCTCTCTTTTATTTTCCCTTTTGCAACGGGTTTTAGTGGTCAAAAAGTTTTCCAGGACGCAAGCGGAGGAGAAAATACACTTGCAGGGGCCCTTTGTGAGCCGTTGCGGAGGGCAGCTCCCGGGGCAGCGGCGCCCCGCAGGTGGTGCGAGCGGTGCCGGGCCTGGAGATGCCCGGGGGGGCTCGGGGGGCTCAGCCCGAGGAGCGCTGGGCTCCCCGCGGGCGGTGTCAGCACCGGGGAGCCGTCCCCAGCCTCCTCCCCGCTCTGCAGCCTCCCCGGAGTATCGAGTGGTCCCTTAGGTGTCCGTGGACCTGGTGGGCAGGGTGCGGCCCGCGGGGGACTTGCAGGGGGAACAAGAGCCAGGCAGCAGCCTCAGCAGAAAGGAATCGCCGCCCCCTCCCCCGCACCGCCCCTCGCGTTCTGCGCACTTCTCCCGACCGCACCGCTCCCCCAGGCTCCCCGCACCGCCGCCAGCCCAGCTGCGTTTTCGGCGCTGAGCTCTCAGTTCGCCGAGCTGCAGTGCGGAGTCTCCGGTAGCGGGAGAGTTCTCCTCTCCTACCGGGGCTGAAAACGCTGCCTCTTCCTCCTTTCCTTCCTCCCTCCTAGCGGCGCCCGCAGGCGCATCTGGAAGCCAGTCTGGCTGGGACTTAGGTTTTTATTTTTCTATGGGTCTGACATCAATGAAGGGGCTTAACTCTCCGAAATGAAAGGTTTAACTTTTTATGTATTTATTATTTTAACGAGGTATTTCTCGATCTGAATCCAGAATCAACAGGCGTCCTAGAGGGAGCAGGGAAAGGTGATCAGTTTCCCTTCAAGCCTTTATACCTGGGCACAACCTTGACGGTGTCAGATCAATCAGGGCTCCTGCCCCCTGCTGGCCCCGTTTCTGACAGGGACTGGAGGGGTCAGATTTCATCCTCTTGCAATTCCACAGATTTGCTGGAGTTACACCAGGGTGAATTAACCTCGCACAGCTTCAAGAATTCGGCTACTTGTTACTATGTGGAAACTAAATTTCTTCAAGGACGCCGTCCTCAAAGGCACGATCGATTTCTTATGCCACTTTTCACAGCAGAACTGACTAAATTAAGTAGGGTTTATGTAGACAATGTTTGCATGATGGATTGGATGCAAATGACAAGTTAAAAGAAAATCTAAACCCAAACAGCACAGGAAAAGTCAACATAACTTACACTGAAATCAACAGAACTCGTTGTACTCAGCAACATTAGGCAGACTAATTTCATTATGGTAACTTTATTAAAAACTAAAAGGCTATATGGACAGTCTTCTAGTCTTTTGGGAAGAGGACATTTCAGAAATATAGAAATACAGGCTTCTTATTCTTCGTAGAAGCATTCAGAAGAGAACTAAGTTCTTGACCTTTTCTGAGATACAGTATGCTATTTGCTTAGGAACTACAGGGAGCTGTGTGTTCAGGGCTTGATCTGTTATTGAAGTCAGTAAGAGTTTTTCCATTGACTACAGAGGGACTAGAATTTGACCTAATTTCTCTTAACAGAGTACAAGGGACTTAATTCTGAATCATCTGTAATGCATTCTAATCTTATTTAAAGTAGTTACAAGATAACATAGGACATAATGATTCCTATTTGAAAATCAGAGAGGGAAAATACCAAGGAATAAAATAAAGTAGCATAAGTGGCAGGTAAACAATATGACTAAATGAAAATGCTGGATAAAATATGAGTTGCTCTTTTAAACTCTTTAAAATCTTCTGTTCTTAAATTTTCTTTTCATAAAGTATCTCTATGAAAAGAAAATTACATGATGTATTCATATAAGCTGTTAATCATATAGCAGTGACTTTTTAAACACAACAGAAACTATTCCATGTAGACAAACCTCAACAGAATCTTAAAATTCTTGATTTTTTTTTAAGTTTCTTTATTTAACAAAAAATAATCCACAGAGAAGTATGAGGTGTCTTTCATACTTGTAAGAAGTGGTTTGCAAAGGAGTGTTTGGGCTTCTGAGTTATTTCTTCTTTAGACAGAAAAAGTTACAGAAGTGAGAATCAACTGAATGGGAAAAGCAGTGACTCATACTTGGTCAGCTCAGTGCCCACCAACTCTTAAGTAGCTCTTTTCAGAAAAATGTTTTTGCTTTATGACTTGGCTAAAGTAAACAAAATTCAGTATTTTTAAAGACATCCTTTGATTTCCTTTCCCCTTCCTCACCTTTAATACTAAAGCTGTTGGTAATGTGTTTGGAATGAATAAACTCATTTAGTCAAAATGGCATGGCTTCAACACTATAAATTTTTGTAAGGGCTTGACATCAATGCACTATTGTAATGCTGATTTAAATTTCATGGGCAAGAAATGAAAAATCAGTCTTTTTTATTATTTATGAGTTTTTTTAAGCAAATGGAAATCTAGTTGTTAATCTGAGTGAAAAAATATTTAAGAAGCCTTACTGAAAATGAGTCTATGGACCTATATATAGTAAATTTTGGCCCTTCTGTGTAAGCAATGAGCAGATAGGTTTCTAAAATAAATAGATACTTCTTGCTGTCATCTTAGGAAATATAAAGGTTCCTTGTGCTTCCCACACACAGGCTTGGAAAGTAGTGGGAGTTCTAGGTGCAGAAGGAATGCAGAACTGGACCAATGAGTGATGGCAAAAGTGGATGCACACTTAACATTGCTACTTATTTGTATTCACTTAGTAAGGAAGATATGGATCTGTTTGTTGAATGAAAGCTCTTGAATGTGTCCAGCTAGTCTAAACCTCTACAAAACGGTGTTTTAAACTAGAAGGTATGAATTTCTTGTCAGAACTATTTCTGATGTAAAACAATTTTAACTGATCAATTTTAGGATTGAAAAAGAATATAACATTCTAAGCATTCCTTTACTTTTCAGTGAAATTGTCTTGTGTGATAATTCGTGTGCATTTCTCAGATTGTTATTCCCACAACTGGCAAAAATGAATAAATCAGAGTGATTTCACTAGATGAAGCTAGTGGTCCTAGCTGAAGATTTTTGGAGTCCCAAGGATCAGCAGGTGAAATGGCCCAATCTTCCCAGAATAGTGCAAGAGACGCCTGCATGTATACATCTGTTTTGCTATGTAATCTTGATTTCTTAATTGTTTCTAAGGTAAAATAATTATTTCAACTTCAGCTGCAGACATCAGACACAGAAAAAATGACTGGTATGTGTTGTTAATTCTCTAGAGTGTGTGTCTTTGCACTGAATTTAGAAGGAGACCGTGGATACAAGAAAGGACTATTCAGGCTACAGAAAACAGTATCTCTTTCCTACCTCTGCAGAAATAAGTTTCTCAACTTCACTTTTGTGTATATTTTAACAAATTTAACTGTATATAGGTGCACAAATACTCTGTGGGTTTGGCATCAAATAATCTCTTCCCCGGTACCTATAATTGATATGACAATAGGAAATAAAATCTTTGATCTGAAAACTTTCCTGGTGCTATCTTTTGTTCTGATTACTAAAAAAAAAGCATTAAAAACAACCCACCCCAAAGCTCCCAATTGTTTGTAAAATTGGTGTCTGCAGCAGATATAAAATGTTGGAAAAAAGTTGTCATACCTATTTTTACAATTGTCATGCCCAAAGTTACTTGATCTCCCCCAAAGAGAGCCCTTAATTGTGACACAGTTGCAGCATACTGAAGGAGCCCTGACGTTACTGTTGAGGTTATACCTAAAACACACTGGAGCAATTATGTCTTTCCCGGATTTGTTTTGTACAGTGGTGAACAGTAGGGTTTCCATCTGCCAGCAAGATTAAGAAGTTGCTTTTCTTTTCTCTGTAGAGCGTTCTGCTTCTTTTCAGAAGAAATCCTCCCAGCATTGGTTAATTTATCATTGTTCTGAGTATTTGTTGATAATAGGGGGGAATAAATTAGCAGAGCTTGGGAGAAATCTCTAATGTTCTAAGAATGTGAAGTCTCATGCAGTGATAGAGATTTGCCCTTTGGATGGACACAATAGAGAACAGTGGCTTAAAAGGAATTAGGTTAACACACATGCCTGTTGCAAGGGTTTATAACTGCTCTACTCAGTATTAAATACCAAGTTTACAGACTGTAAATGTAAGGATTAATTGTTGACCTGGTTATTACAATAGTAGTAGAATCTGGCAGAACTTAAATTCTTTTTAGCACATTAGCACACATAAGGGACTGTAAAAACCTTTGTGAATTTTAGGTCTGGGACTTCACTGCAAGTCCAAGTCTTAATGTACACAGTGTGTGAAATAGAAGGTATTTGGGAGAGCTCGTATTATAGAAGCAGAGTGTTTGCTACAACCAAATTGAAAGGTGTATTATAAAAGATGAATAAAAAAGACTTAGATCCTGATCCTGCAATAACTAATGTGACTGGCAGCTAAACTTTGTCTGTGATAGATGTTAACTTAGTAGTAAATCAAATTATGGTTACATTTTTAAAGTAGACTAAGTGCTACCTACTCTGTCCCTTACCTGTTGCCTTACTCAAATGATCATACTAATCTGATAAATTACCAAGCATTCACAGTTTATAGATAGTTCAAGACTTTACAACTTTGGGGTCTGCCTAAGAGGAATTCCTGCTAATATTGGTAGATTCAGAATTGAATCTGATTTCCTTGCATTGCTCTCACAACAGAGATGATACCTTTGACATCAGGGAAAACATGATGGAAGATTTTAGTTGTACAAGTTTCTTTATCAAATTAAATAGGATTACATTAAATGGCATAATTTCTAAGTCTTGTCCTTTGCTGTATTCTCTGCTTAAAGCTGAAAAATATACCATTGTTCCATATTTGAAAACTTCAATTTATTGGAAGATATTTTTGAACTCTTATTTGAATTATTTCTCAATAAATACCTTGATGGCAAAACTTTTAAGTGGACTCAGTTTCTTTCATGTTTAGTTGCTGAGGGAACACCTTGTCTCTCTCTGTAGCACGGACCTTTTTTAGACTGTGTCTTTTTTTATGGTAATAGAAACAGGATACTCAAGAATGTAATACTTGTTTTGCTGATTTTCACAGCTGGAACTACTGTGTCTGCAGTCTGTGCAAAAAGAACTTTTTGAGTCTGTAGCAGAGGCCTCAATATAGTTGGACACTTTGAATGTAGTCCTAAAAGATTTTGCTGTGGTGCAAAACAAGAATAATTCCGTAGAAATATGAAGATAGATATTAAAGTATTATAAAATAGCAGATCAATAGAGGTCTGCACAGCTGATGAACAAGCCCAGTCTTCTGGGGGTAGCAAGTGAAATGTTTAATGGAATCACCATTAGGTCTTTAGTGGTTGATGGCAGTCAATGCTGATAAACAAGGGATAAAAGTACTATCTATCCAGTCTCAAGAGCTTTCTGAATAACACAAAAATCACATTATGTAGTGAAATACATTATGATAAAAAGCCTCAAAATCAGGTTACACTTCAGAATTATGCAATGTAACTTGAAATAATTATTCTTTTTATTTCTGAATATGTCCAGTAAATAAATCAGCCTACAAGCTAATGTTGCTAAAGATCTGAATGTGTAGTTGTACCTAGACAAGTTTTCCACTGGTTTCAGTATAGAATATAAGTGATGGGGGATTGTGTTTTTTTTGGGTTTTGGTTTGTACTGTACGAGTGTTAGAAGTTGGTCTTTAGAGTATAGTTAGTAGTTGGTGAGTGTCAAAATTGCTTCCCATACATACCTTGACTGTCTGCATAGCCTTTGAAATACTATAATGTATTTAGTAGATTTTGCAGCATAGGAAGTCAATGAAAAAAATTCTAAATAACTGGTGTAGAAACAGAAGTAGCCAGTTCTGAGCAGTTTCACAGAAGCCTCTGTTGGTGAAATAGTCCGTCCTAGGCTATTTAAAGCATTCCTATATGCATCTGGATAATCTCTAGTTCTGTAAGCATTAAATATGAAAGCACTGCAATAGCACCTATTTCTAAAAATGTCACCAGTCAAGATTCCAATTACATAATTAATCTAGGAAATTCATGTAGGAAAATTCTTAACAGGTAAAACAACCTTGAAGTAAGTAGGTCCCTAAAAGTATATATATACACAACATATATTCAGTTAATCTCATAGATTTATATTCAGATTCCTAGAAAAAAAAACAACTTAATTTTCAGGAGCACTATGTTATTAGCTAACTCAGTTGGTTTCATTTTTGTACCTTGAAGATGCTCTGTAAGTCACTTTTGCAGCCCATAAAACAGAGAGTTCGTTTTATCCAGTTCTGTGAAGTCCATCTATGAAAAGTATTGGAACTTCCCAAAGGACGCTGCAGAACCAATGCTTTGATGCCGGTTCCCAGAGCAGTTCTTCTGTTACAGGGCTGGGCTCTCAGCAGAGTTGGGAGGCAGATGATTCTCAGACTGCCAAGCCCAAAAGCCTGTGAGAAGGGCACCTCTGCCCAGAGCTGGCCAGTGGGAAATGATGAGGACAGAAGAGTGCCTGGTCCTTTTCTGGTGCTTAGACACCTATGGCTGAACTGCAGGAAATCTTTGCTTGGGATACAGAGACTAGAGCCTGCAGTGGGAATGCCATAGAGTCCTTTCTAAGAACAGCAAAGCTCAGTGAAGCAGTTGGGCATAACATGCTTTTCAATTCCTGCTTTTGGATGTTCTGTATTAATATCTAACAGATGAAAAACACAGTAAAATAAGTGTGGATAATATTATTTGAATTTCTGTTTTTAAAGGATATCCAGCATAACTGCCCACTATAAGTAAAAGTGTCCAAGAGTAGAAATAAAAACAGAAATATTCTTACCACATTAGAAATAGCAGTTTTCTAGTTATTGGTGGGTCTTGTTTGGTATCCTAAAAGACAACAAACTATCAGTTTATCAAATCCAGATTCTAATGCTGCTGGTAAAAAAGAGGTGAAGACCTTTTACGTTTATTAGGTCTTGGACCATTTAAGAAGTGTCAGTTAGAAACTTCATTGTGGAAGTGTTTATCTTTACTCACCTATAGAATACATGGAATGTCCTTAGAATGAGCTCTTAGAGTTATAATGATTCAAAGTTTTAAGAAAAGTAAATAAAGTGAACAACAATATGTTATTATGTCTTTAATAGGTAGCATGGTTTCAAAAACCTGTGATGCAGACAGTACCTCCTGCTTAGGTCCTTAAATATATACCTAGAAATTCTACTAGAGGTAGCCTCTTTTGAAAACCTTGCCCACAAATATAAGGAGTTCCTTCATTACTGCTCACCAAATGCACATTTTAGCTTACCAGGCGATCACAGCTTGTAGGTTTTAAATGATCTGTTACAGTGACATAAAACTGGACTCAACTTTGAGAAAACACTCCATTTAGAACTGAAGATTAATGTTTCAAGGCTCCTTAAGTTTTAGTTTTTGCAGTGGTTCCATTGGAACACATTACTGGCAGAATGAAGCCTATTTCCATGGAAAAATATGAAGTAAAATAATAGTAACTTAGAAACATTAGTCTTACTAAATTTCTCATATAATTCTTTGTACTGGGGAAATTTAAGCTTTTTTCTGCTCCAGGGTTATATCTCCCTAATTAGGAGTTATTGATTGTAACTCTTAAAGTCTCTTTGTGGAGTGAACACTGATAAATTTTCACTTTCACATCTATCAAAAAAGTACATTGCTGAAGAATTTTGAGATCTCAAGAAGTTATCTGTTTATTATATCTGAAAAACATACAATACTGTTTAAAAGTACTTTTTACTCTATCAAAAAGAAGGAAAGGCAAAGTTACTATAGCTATTGACTGTATAGTGAACACTGAGTTGCACCCTTGGTTTGCTAAGGCGTATCTGTATGTAAAGAATACTGCCTCTTTTTTTTCCCTTTGAGTTTTGTTATTGATTGCATTCAAAGGATGTCTTTCCAGCAATTTGGAAGCGTCTTGTAAATTATGTAGATAAACACAGCCTTTAAATAGGGAAGGATCATTGTGCCTGTCCTCTCTCATAAAATTAAGAGACTAACATCCAGGAGTTAACAGACCAGCATCTAAATATAATAGAATTTCAACTTCTTTGCTTTATTAGGTAATTGGACAGAAATACACATATTTTAGTCTAAATGAGTCATCCCTTGGGCAGTTTCTTATGGGAATGAGTTTTGTAGCCAGACATTGCCACCACATTCACTTTCCTGTCAGTCCTGGAAGGTTCCACTTTGAGGTGTGATGGTGAAGTCCTTCCCTCTGAAAATGCAGATGATGGTTTCCTATCTTCAATATGATTTTACCCTACCTCCAATAACTGTCTTGAACTGTCTGGTCCTTACGTACCTTCATCTGCAGTTCAAAAGTGCTTTGCTGAACAGTTTATAGCAAGAGAACAGATGGAAGCTTGGTACACCTTGTGTGCAAAGGTTCAGGGCCCCATTCCCACTGCAGCTTGGAAGTGGTTTGCAGCGTGGTCCGTGTTAAATAGAAGAAAACTTAAGGGTTGGACCTTTAGATAGGCCCATTCTAACTTCCATGGTCATCTTTTGAGGAATAATAAAGCTCACTCAAAAGTTCTCTATTCAGCAAGCAACAGATTTTCAATCTGTATGTACCACCCTAGTGTGGAATCGCAGCCACTCATTGGAATTGGCACATAAACTGCTTCTTAACACAGCTGTACCTAGGTTAGAAACCTGGCTGATAGCCAGCTAGCCTAGATGGGTCAAAAATGATTTCTGAAAAAGCACAGGTATGTGGTCAATTTTTCCTCCAAGAAAAACTTCCAGTAAGAAAGTATTCATGTTATTTTATTTGAATGAAAAATAATATGATACAGAATTTGTCCATTTACTTGTGACTACAGCAGGCTTAAATTAGAAGTAAGATACTGTGACTGGAAGATGATATGTATGCTAAGAAACAGAAAATCAGGTTTTTCATATGCTTAAGTGTCAATTTATTGACATATACACATTAGCTAGTTAGGGTGATACAAGACAGAACATCCTACTTTGGTGAAAGAGTACACTTCTATTTTCAGTGTGTATTAATGGCCTAACCTTTACAAACCTCACACTGACAGTAATGTCCCTCACTAAATTGATCTGAGTAACACTTTGTAAAAATAATGTTGTATATCAAAACATTTTCAGTATTGCAAAGTTGCTAAAATTAAGGTAATTAGCCTTTAAAAGTTATTGTAGCTAGAAAGATAGTATGTATATATTCTACTCTTTTATTCAGAATGATTGCAGCTGATATAATTCCAAAGATGATATTGCTGCCATTAGATGAACTGTTGCTCCATCATTTTTGGGTTCTGTGCAGTTTGCCTTTGTAGGATCAGATAGGCTTTGTCACAATGTACAAATTTAATGGGGGCTGCTGAAGCAGAAACAGGGAATTTTATTGCCTTTTACTAAGGTGCTAAGTTCACCACGATCTCAGTTACAGGCAGGATATATATTTTATAAACTAAGAAGAAATTATTAAGTACCATTCATTTAATTAGTCTCCATTTAAATAAATCCAAATGTAATGAACCAGACATGACCATTCCAATGCAAATTTTCCTGCATATGTTACAACTTGTCCCTTTCTTGTAATGTCTATTTTTTTACCTAAGGTTGTGTGATCATCTACAAGAAGCGTTCCCATAGGGAGATGGAGAATTGTTAAGCATTTTTACTGAAAATTGGGGTTATCCTTAAGAGGAGGAGGCTTGATATCACATTGAATAAGTCATGAGTACAGGCTGTGTGTCCAAAGGACTTCAGTTTCTGCCCTCCTTTACAGTTTCTCAGCCTCTCCTTTGTCTGCTATCATAACTTGTATTGTTATGGTACCTGGGAACCTCCTCCATGGACAGTTTCCACCAAGAGAAAGTCAGAGCCATGTTGTGTAATAGATTCCAGCTCAAATGTCAGGAAGTCTAAGCAAAGGAAGCAAGTCCTCCGAACTTTAATAATGAATGTTTATATTTGTGACATTAGGGCATGTCAGAAATGAATCTGGTGTTTCACCAGATTCTGCTTAACTCCAGATGATACCATACTGAGCAATGGTAGTAAATGCCAGGTGTAATGCAATATGAAGACAGCAGAATTCGATCCATATCAGTACTATTAATAATGATATATCATGGACTCCATTTCAATTTAGATACTGTGGAATGAATGAAAGCTATGATACTTTTAGCTGTGATTATATGATAATAAGTAGTCTAGATTTCTACAGATTTTTAAAATCTTTAATGGCATTCTATTTTCATAGGGTTTCATAGTTATGAATTAATAGAATAGAAAGCACTGTCATAGACTTTAAAACAAGTATATCATTGTCTGTAGAGGAAATCTAGGCTTGGAAATGCTAGCCAAAATTGGAAATAAATTTTTACATGCATTTTCTTCCTCTCCAAGTAAACAGAAAATACATGAAGCTCCCCTCATACATTTGATGCTTGATACCCTCTCCTGACCCTGCAATGTAGAAGTGTGATCTAACATCCAGTTTACAACTACTTAGCTTCAGTGAATGCTTTTAATTTCCAGCAGAGATATTTCGATTGTTTTTTCTTAAGTTTCCTAATGGAAGAAAGCTAAAGGGAAAGGAAGAGTACATATGGCTTTGGAGTTATATTTAATATGAAATATTAATGACTTAATTATGGCTCTGGACCAAATGTTCTGATCTATATCACTGTAAATATGGAAAGCTCACTGAGTAAATGGATCTACTTCAGTCATACCACAGTAGTGAAGACTAGAATTTGACTCTATGCTTTTAAATATTGAAGTTACAAGTTATTTTGGGTCTTGAGATGTGACACCACTTTTTCTTTGTGTATTTTACCTTCTATATTTGAAAATACAGGAACTTATGATGGAGTTAAATGATTAATCATTTGGTATCTTGAAAGATACTGGAACGCTCAGGTTCCCATCTCACACAATTCTGATTTTTAAAAAGGAATTTTTGAAGAATTCACCTTTGCCATTCCAGAAATCCTGGTATTTTTAAGCATTCTGCTTTGGCCGCTGCTGTACAGTCTTTCAGTGGCAGTGAGAGCTGCACGTGTCTCTCTGAACTCTCTTGAATCAAGGACATCACACCGTTGAACTTTGCACTATGGTCATTAGTAAGAAGAGTAATCCCCTGCAAATGTAGCAGAGTGGAAATTTGCATTTTGATTGCAGACTGCAGGCTTACCCTGATGAACACAGGCTTCTTTTCACAGAGTTGTATTATGGCATCATCTGGCTTGCCTGCAAGAAGTGGCCTTTAAGCCTTCAAGCAGCCATGCAACATGGGCATAAACATCTACATAAGGGACCTGCTTTCTGGGTCTGGATCTTGTATTTTGTCAAATTTGCCCTGACAAACAGAGTTGACTTTTCAAAACTGATGTCCCAGTTTCATAAGGAGAATTAACTCCATCCCAAGAACTGGTGAACAGAGCTGTTTGCATGATTCTTATTTGTTATTTCCTTGCCACCTGAAATCTTGACACCAAATTGGAAGGATACAAAAGCATTACATTATATATCATTAATCTGCATTTTTCTTTACTTTTTGAGAAAACTATTGGGGAAAGGTAAAATCATTTAGGCAAACTGTTTTATGCACCCTAAGGAAGGTCTCTTGAAAGCCCTTGACCTGTCAATATATGGGTTCTGTTAATGTTGCCCCATATAAATACAAGTTGAGATCTTAGTTTGTGGACCACACAAACAGGAAAACTCATGCTCATAGCACTGGTGCTCCTTCTGGTTATTGTTTACCATTCCCAGAAATCATGTGGGAGCAGCATGCTAGAGAAAAGGCGGTTTTCAGAAGGAACAGATGATGTCATGATGCTGTTCAGTGACACTAAACACTGCAAAGCCTACGGAAACTGGCAGAGAGAAGCCACAGGCTGCACTTCCCTGCCTTTGAGTTGCTTTCCTACTTCTCTCCCTTGGTCTTCTAAGGAGGCAGTGCTGGCTCTGTGAGGACTGCTCATTGTATTTTACACTTTAAGCAGGTTACCTGTAACCATCTGGGCCTGAGCTGCACTTTTTCAAGAGCTGCTTATTTTAGACTGTATTTCTACATGGGTGTGTTCTGTGGCAACAGCACCTGCTGCTTTCTGGAGGGGCACAGAGCAGGTTATCTGAGCAGGCACAGTGAGCTCATCAAGAAGTTTAAAACTAAGGTAATAGCAGCATTGGAAAGCCAACTGAAGGCTTGTTACAATAAATCAAAGAACAACAAACAAACCCTGAAATTCCCTGAGACAAAATTTCTGCAGGCAAAAAGAGGGGTTTTCTGCTGAAATCTCTCTATTTGGTAGCCCCAGCCCTGACACAGCAGGATTCATGCTTACTATACATTCTTGCTTGGTATTCCTATTATCTAAGACTTCTAAAGAATTTTTTTACTATTTACTTGTTGGCTAAAATGGTTATCTGAACTCTAATATAAATTAGGGAAGCGGTTTCTGTTACTTGTCATCTATATTGATTTAATAGGTCAGCCATGTTATCTTTGGGAATAGACTAATTACCATTTTTGTGTTAATTACTTCATGTTGCTTGTAATTTCTATGTAACTTGTCATTTCTGTAGAACTTGTCATTTCACCTAACTTGTTACTTCTAAGAAAAATAGCATTTCTAGTAATTAATTTAAACTGACTAGTCCTGCTATTTTATGTTTTGTGAATCAATAAAATAAATAAATAAATAGTCAACTCTGGAGTGTTAGCAGAATGTTTGTTCTTATTATTTGAATTTGTGGCTTGAAGATTGTCCTATTATTATTCTGTTTCTTGTCTGGAAGCTTTTTAGCAGTAGAACTAGCAGGGAGTAATGAATAATCTTGTTTATGGGTGAATAGTCTCTCAGTCAGCCAGGCAAAGAAAAACCATTATTCTGAAAAATAATGAAGAATCTGGTACAAATTATAGAAAAGAGCAAAGGATAAAGGAATGTAGCAATGGTTGACTTACACAGTGAATTTTTACTAATATTTCTGGTGACTGGTTCTACATTACTTTACTGGTTCAAATTAATACAGGTACATCAAAAATAGCTGTTGGTTACTAGAAAAAAAATGTGTAGCATTTCCTTCAGAATGTTCCTTCAGTACGTGTGGCAATTCCTTCAGAACTGTGTGGAAGACCGATAAAAAATAAATTATATCCATTAAAATTATTTTTTCACTACTCAACAGAGAAGTTAGACTAATACCACAGTGTTTTCACACTATTGAAACTTTTCTTTTGAGAATGTTGAAACATAATTTCTTGAATATGCCGTATATGTAGATTTTAGGTAAATTTAGGTGACTACTGCAATATTCATTCCCAATGTGTTAGCTTGCAACAAACATTGGATATTTGGTTTATGTTTAATAACACAATGATGATCCAATGTGAAAAGGAAATGAAACATTGCAAGATGTGAACAAAAATTTTAAAAGTTCACAAACATTTTCTTATGAATGTATTTTAAGAAAGAAGAAGTTATGTGCATTCTAGGCTGACTGAGAAAACAAAGATTGGTTTAACCACAAAGTTGAGTTTTTCATATTTGGCAGTGTCAGGAGATGAATAGGATGAGCTATTTAAACTCTGTTCACATCTGTGCAAATAATTTTTTAAACAGTTGAATATTCACAGGCAATGGATTTTGAACCTTAAATTGATATTTGTTGACATGTAAAATGAATGATAACAGACATTAAATCAGATATAATTAATGCCACAGTGTAGTTGAAAGATGTGAAGTCAGATTGACCAAGCTCATTTCTCAGCTTTAACATTGAAAGTAATTTAAAACTTTGTCTTCCCAAATAAAGTGATTATGAGTTTGCCAACATGAAAACTGTGGAATAGTCCCAGTGAAAAAAAAGTTCATTGAAATTCTGTTTCCACTCAAAAAAATACGTTAAAAGAAAGTCATGATTTGTAGGGAGCATGATAATGAGCAAGTTAATTTTTCCTAGGAGAAAAGACATGTACTATGCTAACTGTTTTCTCTCACTGCCTATCTTTAAGTGCATGTCCATTCAGTACTTCATCCTTTTGCCATGGAGAACTTTTATATAGTAAGGCTTTTTGTTGGCTTTACATATTTATGCAGGCTTTTTTGTTTAATTTGCATCAATATCAGTACAATAACAGCTCTGGATTTCAACTTTAGATGGTTAGACACTGAGCACAGATGCAATCTTACCATACTTGGTCTCTAAAGTACAAATTTGCATTTAACTTCGAAATAATTGAAGACTGCAATTCTGTCCATTTAGTCCTTGCAGGCCCAGCAGGTACATTTTTCTTTCTCTAACTTGGATGTGAAATTGTTTTAGCTACTTTATTTCTTTGTGTCTGAGAAAGCAGTTCTATGAAATCAGAATATATTTTAATGTTAGCAACAGATGGTTTTGTGGTAGCAGATTATTAGCAGCTGAATTTTTGTGCAAACTTTGAAGATCAGTTCCACTTCTCAGAAGTCACTCATTAAAAGCATGTATTGGAAGTTTCAACATTTGCAATTGGTGATTTTCAGTGTGTAGTCAAGTAGTTTGAAAATCTGATCATAAAAACCACATTGAATGGGATGAACTCTTACATATTTAAAAATTAATAATCCTTAAAATAATATTATGGTGTAGGAGTAATGTGCAATAAGTCAAAATAGGATACAACTACTGCTCTGATTAGACGTATATGTTGCAAAGGAATTAAAAGCCTTTTGGGGGACTGCATGCCTTAGAGATGCAAGACAAATAATTCTTGTTGTTGTTTTTTTTCTAACTTTGTCAGCTGAACCCGTTGATGTGCTAAAAGCATTAGAATTTCACAATTCTCCAGAAGGAGTAACAAGAACAGCAGGATTTTGCACAAACAGAAGGAATTCAAAAGGATCGGATGTTGCTTACAGAGTTTCAAAAACTGCCCAGCTGAGTGCCCCAACAAAGCAGCTGTACCCAGGTAAGATTGGCAGAAAGCTGTTACTTTTGTACATTACCTTGCTGCACATGTTTTTATGTTCTCTAAAGCATAGCATGTAGTCCCTCTTCAGTAGCACAAAACACTTCTCTTATCCTTAGAGTTGGGCTCTATCCACCAAATAATTTCAGTTTTATTAGCTTCAGTTTTAAAACTCTTCATCAAATTGTGTCACTGCTGGAATTGGCTTGTAAGTCACATTACCTTTTCTTTCATGATGCTATCTGATAGAAACCTTATTTGGTGGCTCTGGCAAGTTTCCACCTGTTTCAGTAGTGCATTTAAGAGCAGTTGTACTTCTTGGAATAATGCTGCAGTGGGAGAAATGAGTTGTGGTTGATCATTGCAAAATCATTTCCAGAAGTACCAGCTGGTAAGAATTACCTCAGAATATCTGGGTATTTGGGGGACTAAACAAGGCTAGTTGTGGATAGCTGCGGTTCCATCTTTCAAATTTCTCCATAATGAAATAGTCAAATTTTGGGAAAGATTTTTTGGATGTTATGGAGAGACTTTTATTCCATTATTTCAGTATCACTTATCACTTGACTCAAAATGTTGAGGAAAATAATAATAAGAATATTAAAATCCAACTTCACTGAAGATTTAAATTTTCTGTTTTGAGACATCATGTAGAGTTAGAACAAGTCATACAGAGTACATACAGATAAGAAGGGGCAAATAAAAATACTTCATTTTTTTGTCCTTTAGAGTAGCAATCATATAGGTATCACTGAGATCCAGGAAAGGGTCAAGTATGCTTTATTTTGTAGCAATAATGTGTTCCCAGAGCATTATGAGAAACAGCTATACACAGTTCAAGAGTAACTTACTCTTGAACTCATCACTTATTATTGATGGAAGAAGATGAAAACAAAACTCACTACAGATAAAATATTAATAATATTTTTAATACAGTTCCTTGAGTTTTAATATATCCTCTCAACCAAGTTGAATGGAAAATGTCCTGCTATCCTTGACAATAGTAAAAAAAATTAAAACAATTTTTTGGAGGTGATTATGGTAATTACTTCCTTTTCAATCTTGTGGAACAGGCATCCTCTCTCCTTACCCCAAGAAATCCTAATTTCTCAAATTTTTCTTAAAGAAATTTGAGTGATCATGTCTCTTTTTCTTAGTTCTCTGTAGCAGTGGAAAGACTATAGATGATATCCAAGATAAGATCAAGCTGTGAGATATAATTTCAGCTAAACAATACACATTTTAATGTGTCCCATCCTTGCTTTCATCTAACTCCTGCAACTCATCAGGAACTACTATCTCCAGTAGTTTATTTTATTTACCAACTTCCCAGAATATAATGGACCTTGATTTCACTGACTAGAAGGCTTCATACGATTGTAATATGTAAACTGCTTCGATTTTTATGGTACTGTTGTTGTACATGCTCTTACTTATCTTTTACAAAAGCATAAAGGAATGATAACCCAGATATATAAAAAGATTGTTCTAGATATTTTCCCTCCAATTTTTACTGTTATCCATAGTTATTGTTCAGATAGAACCATTCCACTTACCAAGAAATTTAAAATTATTTGAGAAGGCTTTGAAGACTATTCCAGATATATGTTCAAGAACTATATATGCATATTATTTTGTATGTTAGATGCAATATACATAGTTTTCATGTTTAAATCTCATTTCTTTTTTGACTTTTTCAATCAAAGCTGTGTTTGGAGAAAATTTTCTGCTGATTACCCAAAGTAGCTTCAAGATAAAACCTTTGGGAATATTATGTCATAGTAGTGATTACAGAAACTACTGAGCTGAGACACGACTCGTTTTCAATCACATTTCTTAAACAGCTCACTTTTTTCCCCCAGGATGTTCTGTATTGAAAACTACATGCCCAGACAAGCTGAATTATTATCACCTGCCTTAAGCACTTTGAACGCATCTTTCAGATTAGCAGTGCAGATAGGGCAGGTACTCAGTGCTTTTCTAATAGTTTCTTTGGCCTATGTTGATAGTCCTCTTCTTTCTTTTCCATTTTTTTGTCATCTATTTGCTATCACATTAGAAGGTATAATGTAAAATTTAATTTAATGTGCTTTATCCTGTCATGAAAAACTTTTACCAGTGACTCACCAGAGTAAATGAAATGTTTCCTGTCTGTTAAGCTTTGATCTCTTCAAAATAAGATGTCAAAACGATGTATAAGCATGGTCTATGTTACTACAATGTTTCAACAAGCTTCCATTAAAATGTTAGAAAGGGATGGAAAGCACATAAAGTATCATTGCAGCAGACAAAATAAAAATGTCAGACTGGAGGTTCTGGTTTAGAAGGGTAGTATGCCATTTAAAGAGCAAGGGAAATTCTACATATTTTGTTTGCACATTGTAATTCAAGAAGTAGCAACTTGTCTTCAAGGAAGAATCTAGAATCTTTGGAGTCTTCCTACAATACCTGTCTTGGAAACAATCTTATATTTTCTCTGTTGGAAGAAGAAATTCCAAAATCAGAATTTGATTAATTCTTAACATGCTTTAATTCATTCCAAAACCGCAATATATTATTATATTAAAGCTTGCTCTACTATTGTATTAAAATGTTTAAGAACATTTTATCCACTCTCCTGCACACAAAGCTGTAGTTATATTCATTGTTATGTTAACAATAACATGTTATTGTTAGATTCTCATCTATTTCTTGTATGTCAAAGTTACAGTTGAAGCCACATGGATCCAGAGCATATTCTGAATTTTAGGATCTCAGTCTTACACTTTGTTTGTTATTAAGCCTAATAGAGTTTTGCATCAAGTGAAATGTAGCTTGACCACAGGATTCAACATGAGCAGTACTTCAGTGCTTCCTTTATAAACTATATCTACTTTTAATTGTGTTTATTTTTAGTCGTAAAGGTGGAAATAGTGTTTGATATATCATCTCTACTTCAAAAAGAATGCTTCAGGAAATAAGTGAAAAGTAATATTCTTTGATTTTGCTTAAATCTCCCATTAAAGAAAGCTAGTTCTGTATTTTTTTTAATGTCATGCATAAAATAATTCCAGAAAGGCTCAAATACATATAGTGAGAGAGAAAGTAAAAGAAATTGTTATCAAGGCTATTGAAGTACCTTGGAGTCTTCTTTGCTATGGTACTGATGCTTGTTATGTTGAGTGAAATTGTACTGCACACTTTTAAATTAGAAGGTTGCTAAACAGAATATGAATTTAAAGAGCAGTAAATGTGAAACTACTGTGGTCCTTCCATACTTTGTGTTATTACATGAATTCACAATAGATTTAGATTGGCGCTCCTACAAAGACAGGCTGAGAGAGTTGGGCATGTTCAGCCTGGAGGAGAGAAGGTTTATATATATAGAGGAGTATACCCCATTATGGGGGAGGGGGTGGTTCCTTCAGTATCCTTCAAATACTCTTAAGCCTTTCAGTACTTCAAGGGGCTTATAAAAACAGGGGTAGGGACTATTTACACGAGCAGATAGTGATAGCACAAGGGGGAATGGCTTTAAAGGATAAGTTGGAAGTTAGGAAGAAATTCTTTACTCAGAGCGTGATCAGGCACTGGAACAGATTGCCCACAAAAGTTGTGGATGCTGCAACCCTGAAAGTGTTCAAGGCCAGCTTGGATGGGGCCCTGAGCAACCTGGTCTAGTATGTGGCATCCCCTCCATGGCAGGAGGTGGCATGAGATGAGTTTTAAGGTCCCTTTCAACTCCAACCATTCTATGATTGTATGATTTACAAGTTATGTTTTTAAGGTATACCTTTCCGGAATTAAAGTGAGACCAGAAAAAATTTAAAAATTATATAGAAAATGTTCCTAATATAATTTTTTACCTACTCATGTTTGAGAATTAGAAAACCCTGCAGTTTGTATCCTGGATCCTATGTGCTTATAAAAAAATGTAAAAATTATTTAATCTTTTCTGAATTTATAGCTGTATATATCACTTTGTTACAGATGGAGGTTTTCCAGAAGATTTTTCAATATTAATGACAGTAAAACCTAAAAAGGGTATTCAGTCATTCCTTTTGTCTATCTACAATGAACAAGGAATTCAGCAAGTAGGCGTTGAGGTTGGTAGATCCCCTGTTTTCCTGTTTGAAGACCAAAATGGAAAACCTGCCCCAGAAGACTATCCTCTTTTCAGAACCGTCAACATTGCTGATGGCAAGTAAGTGTAACATCTCAAAATGGAAAATGTATTGCAGACCACTGTATATGTAATTATCTATTTACAAATAGTTTCCTTAAGTATTTAAATAAGTCAATAACATCATTTCCAGGCAGTTGGATTGGTATAGTACAAAATTAGAGAAGCTTTGCAGCAGAATACAGTTCCAGTTCCAAATGGTCCATACAGCTATAAATGAAACAATTCACCTTTCTTATCTGCCATTTTTATAAATCAGGAAATAGTCATAGAAGTTAATCTGACCCAAACTAAACCTATGAGGATTCTTCCTGTGCAATATAGAAAGAAGCTATTTTCAAAAAGTCTCAAGGAATAGTCTCACTAAAAGAAATGTCTGGTCCTCTTGTAGGTGGTAGGCAGTGTGAAGACAAGTTGACAAGACAGCATAGAATTTGTTCTATCCTGGGCCAAGTCAGCAGATAAATAAAATAGTTTGAGATATCTATATATAAGGAAATCCTATGTATAAGGAAGTCAGGAAAGAATAAACTGGACCATTAATCCCAAGTGCTGCAAGGATTTATACTGCACCTCCAGTAAAGAAATTAATCTCAAACACCCATTGCATTAGTAATACAGTTGTTAGTTTTTTGTAGTTTTGTAGACAAGCAATCATTCTCTGGGAATGTCGTTCTAGTGCTTGTAAAAAAATTTATTCTTTCAAAGGCTTTTTATTTGCTGTGCTGCAGTCCAAGAGGAACAGCCACAGTCTTCAGAGATACACAGAAATAAATTTTACTAAAGCAAAAGAAAACAACTCAGAAAGGAAGGGAAAAAATTGAACTATAGTGAAATATGTTTATAAAGCAATAAAGAAGAAGAAAAAAAAAAAAAGAAAAAAAGGTAATTGTCTGCTTGGCCTAGTATTACCAGACAATGAAATTATATGATGAAACCTAGACTTGATTCATTTCCCCAGCAGAAGGAGTGATAAAAAACAAAGCAGCATTTATTTTTAATGGACTTTCGCTAAATAACAAAGCTTGGACATAGAATTTAATCCAAAGTGTTGATAATAAACTGGCAAAAATGAAGAAATAAAAATGATCTTGGTTTGGTACAATTTCCTACAGTGAGACTATACAACTTCTAAATCAACTGCAGTCAATCCTAGGCACAGTGAGATTTGATTTCATGCTTTCAGCTTCTACACACTTTCAAAAGATAAGCCAACAATTTTCTTCTGACTCAGCTATTTTATGAAGGATCTAGGACAACAATCTTCATCTCAAACTGAAATATATTTAAAAAGTGTGAGCAGTGAAATGTGCCTGAGGATGCATGGCCAGTTTGCTTTTATAATGGTAGTGTTTAACAGCATTCCAGAGAAAACATGGAATTACAGTTCTGGCTCAGTGATACTGTTTAGCAGTCAGATTCCATTAGCTTCAAGGTGTTCCTTTTGATACACAGACACTCTTTGTAACAATGATCTAAGCTTTCTCTCTGATTTAGGCAACCCTAATGCCACAAATGCCAACTAAAATAATTT
Organism: Toxostoma redivivum; assembly: GCA_013397375.1. Lineage (NCBI taxonomy): Eukaryota > Metazoa > Chordata > Aves > Passeriformes > Mimidae > Toxostoma > Toxostoma redivivum. Next base: position 203,127 of record VXBI01008954.1, read on the forward strand.
TATTCCAGCTTTCCTCTTACCAGTCACTAGTATGACATATTTTACATTTTTTCCCTGGTCTATCAAAGATTCTTTAATCTTTTGCTCCATGCTGGATTACAGAATGGTCTGCTTTTTTCTTAACCATTTCTCTTAGCAGAGAGGCTCACAAAATTAATGTAGTCTGTCATGATTATTCATAAAGTCTCATAAAAAACATAGTAGAGTTGGGCAAAGCATGCAAAATAATTTTCCAATGTCTCTAAAATAAACTCACTTACCAGTATTCTGAATTACTTCATTCACTTTTTGGTGAATATTATGTAGGCAAGGCTATTGTTGCAGGAAAAATGCCAAGCATTTGTAAATATATTTATATATATATATCTGGAAAAGTATCTATGTTGGAACTGTTATATGTATTTGAAAAATCTCTTCAGCCATGGGATACCTTCAAATATACAAAAGGACATGGTAAAATTTTGGTGGTTGATCACAGAAAATATAGTGAATTGTAAATAATAAATAACCTGCTGAGTTAACTATGTTTGCATTAGTAATTTGGAAAATCAAACACATTCATAAAAAAGAATCTGCTGTCAGATCATTCAGTCAATTAAAATGTAAACTGTGCACTGGCTTCTAATTTGAGTTGGGTAATATTCTCTGGTTAAAGCTGCAGAGAAGGTCAGTTTGAGCTTCACCTTACAGAGGATGTTCACAACTATGGATCACAGCTATGTGTTAGCAGCTGTGGATCAGACTCCTTTGTGCTGAAGGACAGGATATATACAGCAAATAGTCAAAACACTTTGTACACTTGTGTATGTATAGAAGAAATAAATTAAAGAAGACATTTTACATTTTATCTGTGAATTAATTGGTGCACCATCTCCTATAAACTGATTTGCTAAGAACACAGTGACCTAGTTTTAAAAACATGAATTACAGTCAAATTATATTTTTTTTTAATAGGTGGCATCGAGTAGCTATCAGTGTAGAGAAAAAGAGTGTTACAATGATTGTTGACTGTAACAAAAAAACTACAAAACCACTTGACAGAAGTGACAAAACAGTTGTGGACACCAATGGCATCACTGTCTTTGGAACCAGGATTCTGGATGAAGAAGTTTTTGAGGTACAAATCAATAATGAACAAATGGAATTGAGTTATTTTTTACTGAGTGAGGTGCTTAATTCAAACCAGAATAATCTTTCAGGTCAAATGCTGGTACAATGTAGAAAATTTGATTTATAGAATTTGTTAGGATAGACTGAAAAAAAAGAGAAGTAAGACAGGGAAGAGTGTTGTTGGAAGACTTGGTGCATTTTTCTGTCCTTTTTGTTGTATCTGGAAGGGAGTTGCTTTTTTTGTCTTTCTGCCTGATGTTGAGATACCTGAGATACTTGGGATAATTAATCAGGGAAATCTGTGTAGTATGATACTGAATCATTTTCCTTCTGTCTCTCTTAAACATTTGCAGATATATGTGTGTGCTAACAGTATTTGAGAGCAGGGCAGAAGGACCTGGAAAATTTTCTGTGTAATATGAATCTGTTATAGTGTTTATCCCACTTATTACTCTTTCCAGTAAATGGAACATAGTTTGGCAATAAGGACATATATGTTTCCATCATTTACTGGCCAAGAAGTACATATAGGAAGGGTAAAATGCCTTTAAGGAAGTAAATGCCTTTTACTAAATCACGAGGCCTTTCTGGGTAGAATCCTTATGTCAATAATTATTTTTACAGACTAATTATGAAGCTTCTTAGATCTACATAATTGAGATTTCTTTTATAACATTCTTATATAATGGTTAAAATTGAAAAATTTAAATTAAAAATGAAAAACAAGAAATTACAGATTGGGAGTTATTTTATTTACAGAGCATCTGTGCTGTATAAATGTCCACAGTTTTAATCCTAGCTTTAAGCTGAACATATGCTTGAGAAGCTGCATAGGTATCAAGAGGGGAAATAGGAATTTTGGGTGTAGCATTGTGAGATTCTTACCTTTGTTTTCTATGGACATGATGAATTGTGGGCCTTTTGAATATGGAAATTTCTGGGGTGATTTAGTGGATGAACAGTATGATACGTTTGGTATTTGCAGCCTAGTTCACCTGTAGTCCCCAATACAGTTTGCACATCTGAGGAACATTATTTTGTTTGAAGATGAATTCCACAGTTGCCTCTGTCTGAGACGTGACAAGGATTTTTTTGATCTCCTCATGAGATAATTAAGTTTTCATTAGTATTTCTTTCTTAGGTGAGAAACCAGCTTCCCCAATATTTGTGTTTGACAATAAACTGTCAAAAATGTGTGCAATGTAAATATGCATAAATAAAAAATATATTCAGAGGAAAATAAAATTAGATAGACTAATTTTTTTTTAGTGTTTTCCCTGTGATTATGGCTTGTTCTTGCAAAGTTTGTAACTATTTTAAAATTTAGACAGCAGGGAAATGCACAATAAACATTGACATTTGATTTGCTTAACTCAGTGCAATGGCTAAATAAAAATATCTGTGTGAAGTTTCAGTGGTGCTGAAATGATGGTACATACCTGTTTGGAAATGATTTTTTATATGTGCATAGAGGGAGATATTTACTTTATCATTTACCTTAAAAATGGAAAGAGATGTGGTAGAATGCAGTTATTTTTTAGTGAGCAGCTGTTGGAAGAGTCAGTAAAGTTGGATGAAGATATAACTTAGCAAATTGAAATTAGCACTTTATTCTGAATTACCAGATTAATTAAAGAAACTCAAAAATAACCCTGCATTTTCCTTGAAGTCAAAATTGTGTGAAGTTAAAACAAGGATATAACTTTACAGAATTATCTAGAATGAGTTAAAATTACTTTTCTCCGAGGTTGTTGTCAGTTGTGGAAAAAGAAAAGGAAAGTAGTGGTATCTGGTTCTCTGCCGGATTTTTTTTCTGAAATCTGGTACATTGACATGGCAAGTCAGTGCTTCAATTTCAGCTGAAACCCACTAAGAAGGAGGCTTTGGACTCACTAAAGAAATTGTGCAGCTGTCTGTAAGGTCAGTTTAGAGGCTGAATCTTAAGATTCAGTACTGAGAACAGCAACATTTCTACCTTTTTAGCCTCACTGTACATTTCTGAATTTCTTCAGTGACTAGATTTTCTTACTCAACTGAGTGCACCTCTCTTTTTTTCTTCAGAGAAATCAGTCACTGCCTTGTAAGGCTGTTCTTGAAATTGATGGGGGTTTAGATTAAGTCTCAAGTCTTACTTAAATTAGAAGCTTGCGATCCTTGCTTTTGGGATAGGTTTCTGCTTTCTTTATTAGTACTGTACTGCCACCATGGAATAATTCATACCTATGTTCATTTATCTGAATCTGTAGGTAAAAGTGTGCATTTTGAAATTAGAATGTTCCTCAAAGTTTAAACAAAATACTGGGCCATATACATTTTTAATGGATCATAGAATCATAGAATATCCTGAGTTGGAAGAGGCCCAAAGGATAATGGAGTTCAGCTCCTGGCCCTGCACAGAACTCCCCAGGAATCACACCCTGTGCCTGAGAGCATTGTCCAAATGCTTCCTGAACTCTGCCAGGCTTGGTGCTGTGACCACTGCCCTGGGGAGCTGTGCCAGTGCCCAAACTCCCTCTGGGTGAAGAACCTTTTCCTGATATCCAAGCTAAACCTCCCCGGCACAGCTCCATGCCATTCCCTTGGGTCCTGCCACTGGTCACCACACAGCAGACATCAATGTCTGCCTCTCCTCTTTCCCTCTCGAGGAAGTTGCAGATTGCAAAGTGGTCTCATCTCTGTCTCCTCTTCTCTAGGGTGAATAAGCCAAGTGACCTCTGTCCTAAGTCTGGTCAAACAAAACATAATCTAGTTCATTTTGCGTTTGCCTACTGTTTTTCTACTCTCTAAACACCATTCCTTTTGTTTTATTTACAAGAATTAATCCATCCCTTAGTTACTGCTGCTACAATTTCTAAAGTTTGGTGCTATTTCCTGAAATCTATCCCTGCTTGAAAATGTTGTGATTGCGTGTTAAATGTTCTGTTTTTCTCATTCAAGGCAGCTCAGAGTGACATTTGCTGATTTCATGGCTCTCCTTGTTAGTATTTCTGTGTTATGAACCCTGCTGTATCTGGAGACCGCAACAGCCACTGAAGCTACACATAACACAATGTGTCTTATACTGTGTGCAGGAAATTGCAGAAGTAATCTAGGCATGACATTAGATTTAACTGTTTAAGACTTAAAACTGTTTACTACAGACTTCTCATACAATACATAGAGCCTTTGTTAGTTTAAATGTAGGGAAGCCCCCCAAAACAATTACCTTTTGCTTGGAGAGTCAGAAGGATTAATATCGTATCCATGCATCACAGAGCTTGTCTTATCTTGGGTAATAATGGTATTTTTACTCATAATAAACCAATGATTTGGCCATAGTGGAGCACTCTTCAGTCTCCTCAAACTGAATGGAAATTTAAAATGTGGAAAGAATAACCTCTAGATATATATAATGAACTCTTAGTCTTCAGTGACCTACCAATTGAAGATAATACTGTTTCTTTTTGGTCTTGAACCAATGCAGCAGAACACAACTGCACCCCCTTGCATCTCTAAGGTAACTCACTCCCATTGAAAGCAGGTGTATACAAATGAGTCCAAAACAGGTATTATTACATTACATTATTCTGACCTCCTCACAGCTTGATTGTCTCTTTTGAGAAAGGAATTACTCTTTCAGTCATATTGCTCTAACATATTTGCATGGATCATTCATTTGGAAGCTTCAGAATAAATATTGTTCCTGTGAGGAATGTTTCACACACTTTAAAACAATGTTACATCCCAGTGGCTCAAATATTCTTCTTTTTTTCTAATTGTGTTATTTTAAGTTTGTAATACAAGATTTAACTAAATTAAATTCTTTACCATTTCCTTTTATTTTTGTTCTTAATATTAACCTCTGTTTTCTAGGCAGTTGTCCTATCTTTGTTCTGATTCTGGCACTCTGACTGTTACTAACACAAGAATATGTTATAGTACACTGGCAAATTTTAAGTGTATACATTGTAATCAGTGTGACATGACCTCATGACATAATTTCCCTATGATTATCAATAATTTCTGAATATGTAAGCATACTGGGTATCCAGAGATCAGGTAGGTCACTGGAAGAAGGAATGGGCTGATTAGTGTCCTGAGAAGAAGGTTTTGTATATCCAAAACACAAAATATTCTTTGGTAGGTTTACCTACTGGGGCTAAAGTTAAGAGGCATTATTTAGTGGTGCTGGCAGAAAGATTCTAGTTTAGCTGTAAAAGCAAGAAAAAAATTATCAAAAGTGTTTTCTAAATCTAGTGGCCATTGTGTGTTTTATATTGTATGTTTACATGTGTTTTACATGTGTGTTTTACAATTCCAATTTGCAGTTGCTTGCTGCTCATTCCTGAATATAAGTGCTAATCTGAGATTTTATAACATTGTACTTTGTTAATGTAGAAATCAATATGATGGTAAAAACAAGATAGTGAATTCAGCAAGCTCTAAGCATCAGGTGCATACAAATGATGAGAAGCAAATTGTAAATGCATCTTAAAATAATAAAATTATGCTGTCTAGAAACTGTATTGTTATTAACTGCCAAATTATGAGGCCTTCATTTACACTGCTAAGCCCTTGCTCACTGAAGTGAATCTTTTGATATCAGTGGGACTAATTTGTAGATGCTTGTTTTTGAAGACTGTCACAACATTCCTCAAACTTCCATATGTGTCTTTTGAAATTAATGTCTTCTGTGTTTTCAAATACATATTGCAAGAACAACTGGTTTGTAAGTGCTTGCTGCAAAGAATTCCCAAAATTCAAACCAAAAGAAAAGAAAAAAAAAAAAGAGGAATAAAAAATGAGTGAGGTGCTGGTACATGGCACCTAGTAAAGGAATTTTGAATTGTATCCATTGAAATATGTTTGTAGCTTAAATGTTTTATAAATAATAGGAATCTTTTTATTCTTTGCCAGCTTTAAGGATTTGTCACTCCTCATTTAGTACTGTTGGTGTGAACAATACCAGATTTTTATAAGTATTGTATAATAACTTAATAACTAACAGAAGCTTTGTGCAGATATTTCCTTATAGACACGTTTTTTTTCCTTCAAAACTCCAGACATCAGACCAATACCATCATTTTTAGGCAATTTGCTGTAAATGAGAATAACAAGACAAAACCTGATGTATAAGACTCTTATTTAGAGCCAATGAAAGCTTTAACAGCACAGTTTATGGATTAAATCCTTGCAGTAATACTTGTTAATAAAGGGTTTAGATTTTGATACTAGGCTGTAGTTTAATCTGTTAGATTAATCTGTTCTCATGAAAAAAGCAATAGAACACTTGTGTACAACACGGGATTCCTATTTAAAGGAATAGGAATAGCTGAGTGAGCAGCTGGAGGTAGACTGGGGGTCCCCTGGCAGCAGTGTGAGTTAGCCTGGAGTTGAGGACATATCTGTGAGCATGGGAAGCCCCAGAGTGCAAGTGCAGACTGGAGCAGAACAAGTAGAACTTTATTGACTGCTCAGATTTGCTGAAGAGCTAAAGTAGAACAGAGCAGCCAGCCCAAAGTGCCCCCCAGCATGGAGTGTGAAATAGGTGTCCTCAGGATCCTCTGCTTCACACTGCCCTGTGGAGCTGCACCACCAGCTTGAGGAGACACTGCCAAAATTATTCCCACTACAGTAATTTAGTAATTGCTGCTGACCCACTGACTATCAGACTCAAATACTTCCAGGCAAAGATACTTAGAATCAGCCTTTTAGATATCAACACCAGAGTAAGTGGCCACCTTGAGCACTGAGAAGTAAAAAGAAAACCAACACCCCAAAAAAAAAAAAAAACAAAGCAAAGCAGACAATTTTTTTCATTTCAGAGGTACCTAATAAAAAAAAAAACAACAGGATTTCTTACAGAAGCTTTCTCTTTGACTTGTTTTATTTCACTTTATTTTTTTTTAATCTCAAAGAATGGTGATCTGGTGTTTATTAATTTTTTATAGTATTTCCAAATGTATTTTCAATGAACAAAGGTAAATCCAGTTTCCCTTTCTTATTTTTGGAAGCAGGAAAGGGAGAGAAGAAGAAGGCAAAGTTCTGGTAATTCATTGGAATTCAAGTTCATTTTCAAGGAATGTTCCCAAGAAACAAAGGAATGGTCATTTAACTAAACCGTCTGTAATCACATTTCAAATTAAAAACGTGGGATCAAAGAATGCTGCATGCAGCATCAGCTTCAAAAAGTTTAGGATTTATTATTACCTCATTTCTTATTGTGTCTAATACATTTCAGTTGTAAACAATAGATGTAAATAAGATTTCAAAGATCCACAAAAATGTAAGATAATTGTAGATCTTTTATCTGGGAAATAGGATGTCCTTGGGCACACGTGCATGCCTGTGCCTATGTACACTTGCTGTTGCGTAGCCATTGTAGTAAAATCTAATATCTCAGCCAAGAATTGCAGTTGACTTTGTGAACAGCTATGTTTTGAAGGTCAAAAATTATAATTGGCATATCAACCTATTTCTTAACCAAGCTGAATTTATCCTTCTATAAGCATGGTGTTCAAAGAATCAAGAAGACATTGACTTCTGTGGAAACTTTGACCTGTACAGTATTCTGCTTTCACAATTTATTGCTTTTACAGTGCTTCAGTCTGGCAGGCTCTAAGTATCTTTCTCCAGCGATATTGTGCAATGGGCCTGGGTTATGGAATATTATATTAAAAGCTCCTGGAATTCCTCAATCCCTCAAATCTTTGTAGGAAGATTAAATGAATTCTGCAGCAGGTTTTTCTAAATTCTATAGTAATAATATCCATGCTGTCTAGACTTTTGTTCTTTGGAATCTATAGCTGTACTGTCACATAACTAATTAGAGAAAGCTGCCACAAATACCAGCTTAGGGTGTTGAGTTCCTAGCACTGCTTTTGTTTTGCTTTTGTCATCATTTATGTAAACATCTTTAAAATCTAATTATCCTTATAAGCACATAAGATGTACTAATTTTATCCAGTATGAATCAGGAAGATATATTTTGCTAATTCTAACGCTCACACTCTAGTTGTAGAAAGTATTTTTCAAACTCTAATATATAAATTAGTAATTTAAGTAATTGCTGGGGAGCTTGTTTGTTTGTTTTTAGTTTTTTCCCTGCAGAGCTTTTGAAGTAATGCTCACCTGCTATTCCCTGGATAAAATAGCTTTCACTAGGCAGGGTTATTATTTTATTAAGATTCTTGTAAAAGAGATATCCCAAAATCTGCCTCTGAACTGTTTGAATTTCTTGTAGAACTAGAGAACAACTAGACCATTAAAATTTTATGGACTGAAAGAAAACATTAATTTCTGCACTGATTTCTTCATACAGTGCCCTTACAGCCTTCTATGAATTCATACCTTTGCCTTTTTAACAATGTGGCAGTTGAGAGTAGAGGTGTCTTTTTTCAATGATAGGGACTTTTAGGTAATAAATAGACTATAAATGGACTACTTTATGGTTGTAATTCTCTAATGCACCATATTTAGAAAGCATTATTAAGAGTACCTAGTTAGAAGAAAAAGAGAATGTTTCAAGAAGACAGATAATATCTGAAACCTTTTATGAAGTCAATTAAGGTAATAAGCAGCCATTAGCATTTATTGATATAACAATGAAATAATTAGTTCCTTACTAGTCAGACCCATGATGATTTACATCATTGAGAAAATCTGATACCATATCTAACTGGAAATTTTCTTTGTTCTTGTTTCTGTTGTGGAATCTAAGGAAGATTCCAAAAATTTGGAATCACATGTAGCAATTATTACCATGAGGCTAACTACATAATAACTACATAATAATTACATAAAGAAACTACATAATAATTACATAAAGATGTAGCCAAAATTGGAAAGAGAACTTGTTAGTTTACTGCTTTCCTGCAAATTTGGTCTCTGTTTCCTTTTTTTGTTATTCAACACTGCCTTTTTCTAGTGTTGTACTGTTTTCATATCAAAGCTATTTTTCCAGTGCAGATACCCCACCTTGTGCATTACTACTTTGAGTTTTTCAGCAAGTCTTGGAAGTGCACATACACATAAATTTTCTTGTTCCAGAATGTCACTGTGGAATGTCTGTGAGATGCACAGAGGAATTTTCAATGAATGAATTCAGCACACACTTATTCTTAGCTGGGCTGTTCCTTATAGTAGAGCAGTTGATGTGAGTGAATGTGTGTGCAGTTCTTCCAGCAGGCAGGAGTTCCCCTGATTTGAGCGTATTCTCCTTCTAGCTCTCTAGCCTGGTTCTCCACTTTTGTTCTGGTATGCAACAAAGAAGTGAATGGTTCCTTAATCAAAACAACTTCTTTGAGTACTCTTGGAGGATTCTGCAAAGAATAATTTATTTGGTGGAGTACCTCTTAGAAGGAGTTCTTCTGTACCATGTTTTCACACTAGTCATAATTGATGAACAAGATATTTTATGATTCTCAGGCAGCTTTTATCATATAACCATGAGGCTTATTCAAAACCCTCTGATTTTAATTATGAGCATATCCCTGAAATTGAGAGGAATGAAAGTGTTCATAGACTTTATTTTTAATCCACATTGTAATGAATTATTGAACTGTGCATTTCCTTTGTGAGTTTTATGTTGGCTTTGACAACAAGTTAGTGCCTTTTTCTATAAAGAATTTAGGATCCAAACTAAATATTAAGATTTAAAATTGGTCCACTTTACAAAGTACTTGTATGGTTAATGTTAGATACATCCTTGCTGGATGTTCTCCACTACATCTAGGCATCTGAGATGTAGTTTCCATCTTTCTTATCCCTAATTAGCAAGTGACATTAAATATCTGACAAACGACTGTTTAAAATACATTGTTTTAAGTGTTATCCAGGATAAAAAAAATTGTTACAAGCCAGTAGGTTATGATTCTCAGAGGCAGACTAGGCTTTTAGAGCTTTTTGGGGCAAGTTAAGCATGCACTTAGTTACAAATATTAATATGAAAAGGTGGCTGTGTATGTCTGCCTGATACCTCATCACACATTCTCTGGTTTGCCTTCTGCTGTCATCCCCCTAGCCTCTGACACCAAAGCATGGTGGACAACAGGTTCAGCAGAGACATGAAAGCCTTTACTTCTATAACATGCTAGATAGCACCTTCCAACTTTGTGAAATTGAGCAGTCTTTGCCAACAGATGTAGTCATGGAATTTTCATAGAGAGGGAAGAACTAATCTATACACAGTAGCCTTTTGTACTTCCTTCTTTTGTCTAGGCACTTTTCAGAGTGCTTTAAGGATGCTCAAGTGTATTTGTACACTTTAATCTATTTTTCTTTCTCCTTCTCCATTTTTGCTTTCTTGCTTTCATCACTCTACCCCATGAGACTTCCTTTTTTTCCTGAAATTTTCATATAAGAAAAATTATATGACATATGCATATATGTTTAGATACCTCAGTATTTTTTACTGGTCAGCTATTGGAGTTCTTAATAACTCATAATTCAAAGTTCTCAGGACTTGTGCAAGTAGATCTTTACGTGCCTCATTTATGACTCCAGGTCATGAAATACAACCAGATTATTTGTAGTTTATTTGCAAGGAACTTTATAAAATTCTATTTTGGTCTCACAAAGTCAAGCTGTTATAATCAAAGAATGTGTTTGTAAATACAATTCTATGGAAAATTTTCAAAGAGAAAGATTGTAGATTTGTCCAAATACCTTAGAATGGTAACTAAATCACAAAAACTTGCCATAATGCATGTGGAACTGCATGAATTGGTATGATTGACCTGATCTGAAAGGAAAGCTCTTGGACTATTCTTACAGTACAGCCAATACTTCATGGAACAAAATACTCAGAGAAACAATTTAATTGGCAAAGACAGAAAATAAAAACAAAAAATAGAAAAGGAGAATGAATAATTTGCTGGAAATATTTTTATAGCACTTGAAGGAAAAAGAGGCAAATTAACATTTGGGATTCCAAATGTAAAATCAATTGGTTCTTCAGTAAACTTCTCCTACATGGATAGCCAGTAGCAAATTATGTATTCTGTAAAAATGTATGTATTCTGTGCAGGATTTCTGAGAGCCTCCATCTATGTGAAGCCATGACAGTCAGACAGGCGGGGCTGGGAAATACAGTAAATGGATCAGGAGCAGCTTTAACCAATTTAGGAACATTTAAGCCAAGTGGTAACAGCATACTGAGTGCTTCTTGCAAACACACAATCCAACAGAAGTCAGTGCCAAAATTCCATGGCACTGAAGAGCAGCACAAAGCTCCAGAGTACTGGCTGTATTCCTGGACCTGTGTTCTCTTAGGCTCTCTGACTAAACAGTAGTTTCAGTAGTTTGGGCACGGCTCCCGCTGGCTGGCACTCTGCGGACACTGAGACCTGTCCAGGCACCTCAGACAGCCAGGAATGCTCAGGGCCAAAGAGCAAGACCATGACTTGAACTCAGCAGGGTGAGGACAAAGGTTCTACACATCCACCTCTACGTAGCTCAAAAGGGTCACTTACCTCTCTTGTCTTACCCTTGCTTATTCTTTCTCATTTTTTCCTCTGCCTCACTTGGTTTTAATGTGGTTGGTGAAAGAGAAAGGGCAGAGCACTTTGGAAACACTTTGCTGGAGATGAGGGATGTGTGTCCCAGGCTGACAGTGACTGTACAAAACCTCTCAAAGCACTCCAGCTTTTGAGGGAGTCATGGAAGAAATCAAAGGGGGAATTTTTCTATATGTGTATATTTTGTAAGATGTCCAAATCAGGAAGCATTAATGAATTAAGGAAAATTAAGGAGATAGTCCAGAACTGCTGACAGAGAAACAAATTTCTGCATTTGTAGTATTTCTGGAAGCTCAGAAAAAAATATTCTAAATCTAAATTAATCTGAGACATATGAGTCTGTAAAACTGAGCTTAGGGTACTGTAAAAAGCAGACTTGTAGCATATAACCATTATGTGCTATGAAACTATTTCCTACTTTATGACTGAAAAATTAGTATAAAAGATGTAGGACTGGTTAAATTGCAGATTGTTGTTTGATTCTTTTTTTTCATTTGAGGAAATTTTGCCTATGTCTCGGTTTTTTTCATTTTGAAAGGAAGAAATGTTGCAATTATTATTTACTATTTTAAAATAATCTCCAGTTTTCTTAATTTGTTAAAGGTTGCTGTTATGATAGATGTAAAGTGATTCTGGAAATATTGAGAGAGCTGTGAATTTTCCCACCTGTAGATTTTCATCGGTTATGATATCATGTCTTTAAAGACAAAACAGGCACAGGTATACTAACAAAGTATTCATTTGCCCCTGTTTTGGGTAAAACCAGAAAAAAATCATATTCAAAGTATATAAATCTTAAAAATCACCCCCTTGTGGGGAAATAGTGAGAGATTGAAATTAATGGGTTTTGACCAAGAACGTGTGCCAATTTCCAACAAACTTATTTTTATGTGAGCATAAGAAGCTCCTGGATGAGAAAATTTATAGTGGAAATGTTGGCAGGAATTAACCTAATGCTGCTTAAATAGTACCACTATGTTAAGAAACACACTGGATACCAGACAGCTTTCTGTGGAAAATGATAAACATACAAGGTCTCTGTAGGGGATCTCAGCAGAGCCATTTTTATTATACAGAATAGTGGGTCTTTTTCTGTGATGTTGTTTTTATACATAATACACGGGAATAGACCAACATTTTTTAGTAGTTTTATTTTTTTCAACACATTCTACAGTATGTATTTATACAGTGCTCACATGATTATATTTTATTCAAATAACTGTCTCTGGTACAGACTATTTTATTTTATTTCACTGTCTCCTTTGAGAATGCATATGTGATGCAAACTCAGAATTTTATTGTCGATCACTTACATGCTGAGCTGCATGCTGGTAATAGGAAGTGCCCTGAATTAAATCTTAGGAATTTAGACTGATTCCCAGTGAAGAAGTAAACAAACAGCATGAAAATCACAGATCAGAACTTACACCTTCCCACTCTCTCCTTTAAAAACCAGACATAATTTTAAGCCAGAATTTTGCACCTAGTCCATTTGGTATTAATTTTTATTGTTTTGCCATGTGAACGATACTTGTTTTCCATAATAGGAGCAGAAATTAAGTGGATATGTTATTTATAACTACAGATGGAATACCTAAGTATTATGTGCCTGGTTTTGTTTCTGAATGTGAACTCTGTACTCCTCATGAACTGTAGACTACCTTTGGTTTTGTTATTTAATCTGCATATGCTTTCCTGCAGGGTGAGATCCAGCAGCTGTTGATTATAGCTGATCCCAGAGCTGCATTTGACTATTGTGAGCATTATAGCCCAGACTGTGACTCCCCGGTGCCCAATGCTGCTCAGGCTCAAGATCCTCGAGTTGATGAGGTGAGTAATCAGTCATGTATTACTGGATTTATTGCACATTAGTGGTTGTGCTGGAGAAAAGTTACCCAAGAAACACTTCCAGCTAAATGGCATGCATTATTCTAGAGGTGAAGAAATCAGGTTGCAGGAGTGCATTCATTTTTGCTCTCCACTCATTTACGTCAAGCATTTGAAGGAACCTATCACCCTGTGGTATTTGAACAACCAACATTCTCAATGAAGATAAGTTGTAATTCTTTTAAAAAATTATGGCAGTATGAGTTTGTCTATTCATGCATATTTATTCTTCCTGTGTTGGTTTATAATTTTTCTGATGCTGGATATCAACAAATGCCACATTTGAAAGATGTGGGAGCTTTCAGTATCTTACAATTGTAAACTCCTCCTGTTAAAAGTGTCCTGTGTTTTAATAAGCTGCATGCATAAATGCATGTGCACACAAAAGTATTTCAGCCACTTCCACTCATAGGAGGTAAATCAACAAGGACAAAACAGAGTAGGAATTTTTCCCAGAAACATGAAGATATTTAGAGAAACCATTAGTCACTGTGGACAGCTCTCACTCCCACAAACTGAATAATTCATCCAGGTCGAGATAGTTCCTCAGTTTAGACCTCTGAGCACTTCTATGTATTGTTGTACACATGCTAAGTACTTGCATTGAACAGCATAAAGGGAAAAGCATTTCCAAAATGTAACAAGTTATAACTGAACTTGGCTCTGGACAGCTAGTACGTACACCATGTGTGATCTGACTGGTTATTACTACTGATTGCTCAAGAGATTAGCATTAAAAACTTGATTAATTGTTCTTAGATGTCTACTTGGAGCCTGTTTTGGGACTGAGCTTGTCCTAAACACATGGTAATTTTATTTGTTGTTACTATTTATTCTGACTGAAAATTATGTCAGCAGGAGGCAAAGGCCCAGAGCGTGCAGAACTTCTTTCAGAGGGACTCCCTCCCACATCCATTCCATCTGAGGTAGTTCAAGATGTGTCAAGTCACTTACACACAGGCAGAGGACTTTACACTGCATTACAGTGTGTGGGGTCTGGGCTTTTCAGAAGGATCCCAGAGGACCTGCTGTCAGTGTGCCTGCATACCTGGATCTCCATATTCCAAACCAGAGCAGATTGAAAGCATATTGCTGGTAATTTATGCAAAGAAGAAGAAAATAAAAATGATAGGGAGGTCTAAATTTTTTGTTTTCATAATTAAATTTCAAAGAAAATTTAAATTTTACTTGGGAACTTTCCTGGACTTTGCTGCTACTTGGTTGCTCTTGGGCTTAGTGTTTTTTAATGTGCTTTTCAAAGGCCTATTCTTCCCTCTTGGTAACACACAGAGTTTGTGGGAGTATTTACAGAGAAAAAAGTAAAATCAAATTGTAGAGTAACATTTTAAAATGAATTTGAAAACAAATTGAAAAGAACTTAATGATTAATAAAATGGAGAACTGCTGTTTCTATTTATTTCATTTTTTGCTGAGAGGAGTAATTGGATTATTTTGCTTAGCTTTCTGACCTAAGACACAATTTCCTTGTTGTGCTCCACTTGCATAAATATTCCCAGTGAAGTCAATAGATCTCTTTAATGCGTAATGGTGGTCTAAAATAATAACATCAGCAGTACTCCCAATGTGATAAATATGCTATAGAACAAATGACTGACTGAATTTATAGAATTGTAGAATTGTCTGCTAAATAGTAAAAACCATCTTGTTGAGGCAGGCTACTTTGTTATATAAGGAAAATTATTGCTTTAAAATGCTTGATTACATGTTTTGAGGAGATTAAAACTTTGATTAGTGATATCTGATAGAATTTATTGACTTAAACCTTTGCAAAGCTTCTGACTTGACAACATATGATATTTTAATTAAAAAAAAAAAGGCATTGTATGATAAAGTACCTGACAAAGAGATTTGAATCAATCTGGGTGACTTATTTCAGAAATTACTATAAACAATGAGCTGTCACTGAATTAAAATTTTAATGGAGTTTCTTAGTAATTGTGCTAGAAATATAGAAATGTGTGTAAAATGGATGTCATTAAAATTTGTCAGAATCCTGATACTGCAGAGCAGTAAACAGTGATGGGAACACAACTAAAGGCAATGTTACACACATACAAGCCAAAGAAATAACTGCAGGGCCCACAGGATGAACTCAGAAGTACTCTACAGTGACAGTCTGCGTGCATATGGCAAGAGAGGAACAATCTGCAGCAGATTGTCCCCATCTGGGATACTCATCATGCTGAAAGACAACATGGAAAGATTATTGTTCAGCTTGATTGGTTTCATGGTCTGATCTTCAATGTTTTCACACAAACTCTTGTGGTGGAAAGAGGGAACAGAGAAAACTGGGAAAAATGCTAGGCAGGATTGTCTCTTAGAGTCTGAATTAAACCAGCAGAAGCTGAAAATATTTGTTGGGCACTAGCCTCAAAATACTGTGGTTGTTAAAGAAGGGAAAGAGTTTTCCCCAAAATGATACTGTGTATGTCTTAGTTTGTAAATAAAGAAGTAAGAATACAGATGCAATATTACCTCTTCATGCTGTCATGTGAAACATAGACTGCACCATCGCATATGTGGCTCACTTACAGTATGCAAAGATCCAGGACAAAAAGAAAATACTGGCTGCAGCAAATGGGGTGGAGGGAGAAGAAAGATAGATAATTTCAATTAGGAAAATATCTACTAACATTTTTAGGAAAGAAAGAACAAACTACTAAAATGATGAATCTCTAGGTATCTTCAAGCCAACAGTAGATACCTTTCTGAAAGTTTGGGGAAATGTTATTCATACTTTATTTGACTCAGTTACAGGGTGACTGTGTGAAGTTTTGAAGTCTGCAAGTACACAAGAGTTAGCCAAGGTGGTCTGATTTTGGTATTATGTCTCTGATCCTTTGAATTATTGCAGTCCAGAATAAGAAACTGATACTTGGCTTAAAGAAAAATTATGTGATTTCAGAGCCTATTAATATGTGTTTCCAGCACTGATTACAAAACCCAAAGGAAATGGTTGACTTTTCATCAGCAAAATAGAAGATGATGTTTGTGAAGATGAATAGGATTTCTCTTGAAATTGCACACTTTTGTAGACTCCTGGCAAGCTCATAGCCTAGGAAGGGATTCAGTCTGAAAAGCTGGATTATTTTTAGACCACTAAAGAAGCATCTAGAGAGAAGGATTTAGCTAAAAAGATATTGGTTTAAGGGCATAAGTACTTCGTATAGCTGAATGTAATCCTTACTGCTCTGGGCAGTGCTTCTTTCTCCAAAGGAGCAAATAATCAAATATCCAGCATTTTAGGTTTGGGGGACATTTCTTTCAATAGCAGTGCTGAGTCGTTTTCTGAATTTATTTCCACCCTATGCCCTCTGTCCAGTTCAGCTGGTGGAATTGTCTACGTGTTTGTTGTGGGAAGAGTCTAAGACTTCATACAGACTAAAACTAATTACCAAGCATAAAATCAGAAAAATTATGGAATATATTGTGGTGAGTCTCCATTAAATGAGCCTGAGAGTGCATGTCATCAGCAATGAAATATTTGCATTTAAAAATGTTTGAGTTTTTCTCAAGGTCTTAAGACTTTCACTGTGCTCTCATATGTAAATTTACTGGACACTGATTTGTAATCAAATTGTCTTTATTAATGATCCCTTAAGTGTTGCATTGAGATTTCCTTTTTCTAGTTGTATTTTCTTTTTCTTTTGCATCTAATTCAAACTGCAATTTGGGTGATCCAACAGGGAGGATTTTGATGGCTATTTTTACTTACAGAATCTCTTCATGCCTGAATCAAATGCCAAGTTTATCTTAAACAAAGTTCAGGAAGAATCAAGCATCTCACAGTGGGATTCACAAAAATAGCAATCTGTGAATAAAGACAAAGAACTAGTCAGCCTAGAAAGGGAGGATATATCTGAAATTCTAGTCTTGCATGCAGGCTTACCCAGCTGTGCTGTCCTGATCCCCCATACCATCCTTCTCCCTCAGCAAGGTCAACTCCTGCATCCTCACTTCTCCCTTCCTAGAAGGAGTGGCCCGAGGATTTCAAGATACAGGCTTTGGACCTGATTGGGTCTTTATATTTCCATTTTAGTTCAGTCAGTCCCTTTCTGGATCCAAGTGACTGTGTTATATGTCTAAACAAGATTTATTTAACTGGGCAACCTCTAACTACCTTTTGTGTTCAGGCTCTGCAGAATGTGTTGCACTTGGCTGCTGGCCAGGACTGTGGGCTCTGTGTGAGCAGCTCAGGCTGAGCTGTTGGGATAGATGAATGTCAGAACCCTCCCTATACAGAATGCTTCTATCCCCCTGGGATTTGTTCATCAGACCCAAGTGTCATTCAGTCTGAAAACAGGAGAGCAGTACATTGATGGTAATACCCACACACTTTACTCTCTTATTTATTGTCATTTATTTTGGATTTCAAGAGATGTTTTAATTGAAGTGTTATCAGTCTTCCTTGTTCTTGTTTGTGAACAGCCAGATACGAATCTCTGTGACCTGTCAAGGTCAGAGTGATGACCTCAGCACCATTGACTACACAAAAAGGTGTCGCCTAAAAGTTCAGGAATGTTTGGGTTTTTTCACATTGAATGTATAACTTGGTTTTAAGGATCCCATATGGATTTGGAATTATATTTTACAACTATCAACATTGCTTTTCTTGAAGATACATACCTATGCTTTTCCTACAAATACCTTGTGAACAGTCTGGCCTTTGTCTTGTTTTCAAACCCCTTTTTACTATAAATGGAAATGTATTAAATTCCTTTCCAGTTCAGTCATATATGCTTGGCCAGCTCACAGAAATTAGAGCAGTGACAGACCTAGCCAGTCTTCATCATCCTTGATGTTGGGCAGTATATTTTCTGGAGTGTCATCAGGTCTTGTTTTCAAAGAACCAGCTATCAGGCTTTCAAATCTCCTCTTGGAAGATTATTCTGTAATGCAGTGGTCACATGGTCTGACTTCTGCTGAAGAAAAGGCTCCCCAAAGGAACTCGGCTTTGTTTATTTTGGATCTATCCCAAACTATTGGGTTATATGGAGACATGAAATGTTTTCCTTTAATGAAACGAATTTGGTAAATTAAAAATGCAAATGGCCCCCAAATATATTGACTTGGAGGCTTCAAGCATCCTTTCAGAACATGTTAATTTAGTGTCCTTTAGAGTGTTTGATCAGAAAGACTAGTGTCCTGAAAAATGTAGAAAAATTATTATTTTCATGTTTAATTTTATGTTTATTATTATCTTTAGAACTGCAGTTAGCTAATTTGGCTGATATTAAATATAGTGATCTTTCTAGATCTCTTTTTCTTTGCACAGATATACAAACATTTATACAAGGAAGTAACATAATAAAAAACCTTAAGAGTCTTATTCTCCTTTTGAAACAGAATGTTTTAGAAAACGAAGATAATGTTCTTATCTCCTTTTATCTGCTTCTATGAAGATTTTATAAGGACTATATGGTAGAAGAGGCCATCCTTTAAATCTTTAACTTTTCTTTTGCCCTAAGTACAGCATCTTGTACCATTTATTTATTTATATTACTGCAGCTGATTTTTAAAACTCTCATTTTGCTTGGCATCCTTTATTTTATTGCATTCTGTAAAGTGTTAGTAAGCCTAGAATATTTCAGTCATCTTTGCCTCTTTTAGTTGTTTGTGATTTAGCATAATCTTTAGGAAATGGAAAAAATGAGCTTATGACTGTTCTTTGGTCTAGGATTTAGATTACTAATTATTTTCATTTGGAAATATAAAGCAAAAATTACTAAAATCTACATTTGGAATGGGAAGTTAGGTTTTTAGAGCATGGACAGCAAAAGAATCGGTTTCCAAAGTAAGATTTCCTTCAGAATATTTAAGTTATTTCCCAGTTCAAGTAGACCTTGCATGCTGCTGATCCTCTGCTTCTAAAATTCATCTGATGAAGAAAACAGTTCATCTCTCTAATTGGAATTGCATGATGATCTGGTAGTGCAATATAATCACTCTGGTAAAGAAAGCATGAGGTCATAATGGAAACATTTTATCCCATCAAAAAGCAGCAGGTTTCATTCTTCCTTTCATTTGTAAGAAAAAGTCATATGCAAAATTCATTACAAGAGCACAAGAATGGCTATTTAGTATCTATTGGTGGTCTTACTAGAGAAGAAAGAAAAGCAAGAGGAAGAAAATTGCATCACATCTGAAGTATGTGTTACCTGATGTCTCTTGGCTGAAATCCCTCGCAGAGTTTAGCCTATTATTTCTCTTGAAATTCTAGATCCTTCTGCTATATATTCAAGAGTCTACTTATTATCTTTCCTTTATTAGTAGTGCAACTATGATAGATTTCTGTGAACTCCCCATCTTCTGTGAGCTAACAGCAGGACCTGGGTTTTACAAATCCAAAATGTATAGGAACTTTTCTCAATGTTTGTTGAGGTCAAACTGAGTGGATCATATCCCTGTCTCTGGTCATCTGATAAAGGTGACCTTTTGACTGTGTAGCTTCAGAAAAAGAAAAGGTATGTGCCACATATCCAGTCTTAACTGTTAATGGTAGGGTGAATTGCCAGCTTCACAGCAGGTTACTAAAGCTATTAAATATGTCCCTCGTGTTGTTATATTTAGTCTTCATTTACCTGACTGGTCCTTCACTAGTCCTGTTGTCTCCTATTAAAAACAAGGAACAGTCTTCATCAGGTTAAGTTGGTAAAATCATTCTGTGAGTAAACCATATTTCTAAAGTGCCTCTTTACATGAGCTAGGGGTGTAGAGATGCATTCCTCCATCTGAGCAGATTGTGCCTCAGGAAATACACCTGGAAGATTTTGCATCTATATTTAACTCTTTGCAGCAGGACCCCTGGAGTTCAATACAAAACATATTCTCTGTTTGTCAGCTGGCATGAAATATGAGGGTTGCTGGTTTTTCAGAAAAAAAATCTTGGGAAAGGAAGGATTGCTAAGAATAAAGTTTATATTGTAGAATGTGTAGGCTATTACATATTTTCACTTGTCCTCCTTGTATCAGTGGGACTGCAAAGTATTGTGATTTCAAAACTACTTGAATATGGTTTTGGCATAGTGGCCACATGTCCTAGCTTGTAAGTTCAAGAATTTTCCTAATACCCCTCTGATAGTGTACTGTTAAAGTGGAAGAACTTTACCTGCTTGGCAGTAACCTGACAGCATGGAAGCTGTCATTCTCCACTTCTCATCCATCCCTATTATTTCTTTCTGTGTGCCTGCATATCAGTGGAATCAAAATATACTCTTGGTTTTGTGATCACATTTTGCATATAAGGAAAGTTTCACTTTCTTTAACAGAAATGAGTGAAGCACAATACCCAAAAGCATTTTCTGTGTGATTATGCAATAGAGCTGTCCACATACTTGTTCTTTTTTCTGTGTTTCCTAGTTCTCATTCATAAATTTCTGACTTTTTGAACTAGGTCTCTTAGTGTAAATATCAGCTTATTCACTACTTTCTTTTTTAATACTAACATACTTGTCACAGATATTTTTCCTTCCTATTTTTCCCCCCAATCTACATTTGTTTAGTTTACAGCCTCTGAAAAACTACTTGTAAGCCACTGTTGCAATTTTATTAGTCATGTGGTTGGCACAATTCAGCACAGCCATTCAGCTTACCTTGAGAAAAGCCATACTACTGAGATTTGCAATACAGTTATAATACTGAGCACCACAGAGTTATATTTTAATTGTCAGTTGGTCAAAGTGACTGCTGGAATGAATGCTCCCAGTTTCAGAATAGGTTTACTATGCTTACTAAAGAGAAATCTATGTATCTACATTACTAAAACAAACTCTGAACAGCATATTAAACTTAAATCTGACTAATGACATGCTATTTCTCTCAAAATTGTTGCTCCACTTAATTCTTGAGATATTGGATATTATTTAACATAGGTATTTAACATTTGCTTGGGTTCTAATAAAAATGGCATAGCAGAGTGATTCATGTTTGGCTGAGGAAGCATTTAAAGAGATGGAATTGGTTACCACTGTTAGGATGGAATGACCGAATTTAGAGAGGTTTATTCCACTGAATACTTTTTTTCGTCTTGTAGATAAACCTAGTTTGTGTGGAGTTCTTCAGAGAAGATAAGCAAATCACTTGCAGACATTTTTGTAATTTCCAAATATATACTGCAATTTCAATGCTATTCTGTAACAATTTCAAAAAGTCTGGTTTTATCCATGTTGTTCTTCCTTACTTCATTTTTGTGGCTGCTTATGGTCTCCCAGAAGCTCGTCATTGCATTTTCTTCTTTGGGTGGCAGTGGCACACTTCTTAGAGACAAGCTGTATTGAGCTGCATTTTCAGAACTGCACAAGCCAGAAAATATGCTTTTATACCTTGACAGATTTGTAAATGTATCATTGCTGCACATGAGGCCTTTCAACACTACCAGTTATAGGTCAAACATGTTTCATTGATTTCACTGGGGTTAGGACTGAATCTTAATTTGCTGAAGAGGAAGAGAAGAATTCTATATTAATAACCATGGTTAAGGCTAAAATGCTGCTGGTTTTAAAAAGTATAGATAATGTTAACATTTTTTTGGTTATATAAAAAATACCTCTGATGAAATCAAAGCATTGCTTACATTATATGAGGCAGATATAAAGTGCCCATATACTTCACAAAGAAGATATTCTCCACCTAAAATGATATTTTGTTCTTTAAATGTAGTTTGAAGTATCCTTATTAACGTGCAATATAGTTTTGAATGAGCACCAAAAGTATGTTGCATCCTTTTTGTTTCTAATCAGTTTATATGTGCAAGGGTAGAAATAATCAAAGGACAATTGAGCAAAAAGTATCTGCCTTCTGAAAAAGAATGTGTTTTCTTTTTAAGAAAAGCTGTTGATCATAGTAAGACTCTGAGGAGTCACAGGAGTGCAGTAATAGAAACCCATGTAAAAAGGCTTTTAAGTCACTAAGGGCCATTCAGCATTAGTCTTATACTTGCTGAGGAAATCAACTTCTGTGCATTGAAATCCTAAGTGAAAAATTGTATCAGAAAATCACTGCCGGAGAGAACAGTTAAAGCAGTGTTTTGGTCACATGGTAGAATATAGTTTGGAATATGGAGATCTATTTTAATTTGTAATTTCTTCTAACATGTCCATCTCTTTCTGATAATGATGACTTCTATTAATCCTCAGACTGATTTCGAAGTGTAACGTACTAATGCTCACTCTCATCAATATAATGGAACAAACAGATAATGTCTTCATTTTACAGACAATGATGCTGACTTGTAACAGGAGAGAGGAGATTTCAGAAGGGACAAGTTCACATGAAGCACATTTGAATATTTCTTCCTAAAGGGAAAGCAGACCCTTGTCCAGACTCTGGCCACAGTTCTGCCTTCTTTTGGCTCCCTGGGCACATAAAGAGAACTGGTAGCAACCAGGAGATTGCTTAATTTACCAGACCAACCAATTCTTGTAGCTTCAGGCATGGAAGGAGTGGAAAGATAGTTTAAAGATGCCCTTTCTTCTCAGTTCTGATGAGTTGTACTTTGTGCAGATAATATGGACACCAGGATCTTCTTGGCACAGCCAAGAGTACAGCTCAGGAGTTCCTGGCTCGCTAGATCATGATCACAACACTACACAAGCCAATTCTAAAGCTACTTTCTCTTGTAAAAGTTTGTGGGGCAAATCTTCATTTGATAAAAATTATAGAAACAGAGCATAGAAACAATTGACAGAAGCTGAATCTGAAATGAAATTACAGCAGTGAGGCATTTTCTCAGGAAATTTATACCATGGAGCTGCCCTGGTTTTCAAACTCAACATCAAACAAGAGGAAGATAGCTATGTTTACTTGTGAGCTGTGGCCTCTTTCCTGTATCTGAAATTATTTATTCCTGTCAGACATTGGCATCTCTGCTCTTCTGGTCACCTGAAAAAAAATACAGGTAAAAGAGGTATGATTTGAAACTTAAAGGTTAAATAAATATAAGGTTTCACAAAGATCTGTTAGTGCTCCCAGCAGTCAAAATTTTACTTGATTCTTCTTTGCAGTCCAATAAAAGAGAGGTTTTTTCCTGGCATTACTATTTACTTTTTTACTACTTTTGTACTGTGCTTTGAAAGAAATAAGTTGTGAGCTTTTTTCCCCAAATTAATAATTGCACTGAATTGTTCATTCTGCCTTAGTTTTGTTAAACTTTATTCCTAAGTAAAGGTGAAGATACTTTCCAGTATTGCTAATCTAGTTTGCTACCACTAACATGGGAATGCCTGATATTTTTCCATTTGCAATGTAGTACACACCAGAAGATTTTATCGAGTATGACTATGAGTATGGGGATGCAGATTATAAAGAAACTGATTCTGTAACAGAGGGACTCCCACTGTTCGAAGAGACAGTAGCACAAACAGAGGTAACAGAATCTGATCTGTTTGTTGTGTGGTGTCCAGCTGTCCCCTACCACATGGTTTGTCAATTTGTGTCTTTGTATATGAGCTTAATGCTTTCCTCTCACTCATTTCTTTGCTTTATAGCTGTAACCCTTGCTTTCAGTTAGAGATGGAAGGTCTCACGGCTGACAGCATTCATCTTGTATTTGGTTACCCTTCTTTCATTCACCCTTTCTCAATTTCCTTTCCATTTTATTTATGTTTTCCCATTCCGTCTTTCATAACGTTTGCAGAAAAAGAAAGCCATGGTCAAAAAGAAGAGGACAGTGGCTGCTAGCTCAAAGGACAAACCTCAAAAGGCCACAACAAAAAAAACTGAAAAATATGCATCCAAGAAGAAGAAAAGTTATCAAGCAGCAGCAAAAGGCAAACTAGGGGTAAAGGTAGCCAAGAAATAATCAAGATCTTTCCCAGACCAAGACTGGAAGATCTTTGATAATAAGAAAAAAAATTACCTAACCCCACTAGATGAATACATCTGGCTAATACCATAACCTGAATAACAGCAATACCTCTTGAATTTTTCATACAAGATTTTTTTTAATAATGGTTTTTTTTTCCATACTAGGCCAATGTTATTGATGGATTTCAAGATTATAGCATAGCTGAAAATGACTATGGGCCCCAGACAGAAGCTCCCTCCAGAACTACTGAAGCAAATGAGGTAATAACGACTGTCAAGAAAATACTTGTCACACCAGGTACCATTCATTAAAAGAATTAAAAAGGAATTTTAAAAGGATGGATTTCTACATAAAATATACAAACTGTACCAACACTTAATGGGATTTTATGCTTTCTCAGCCAATATCAGAAACTACTATTTTCTTGGGCAGAACTCCCATTAATTCTGTAGAGATCTGCCGAGTCTTTAGCCTGCAGAGTTCATGATTCTGGAAATAATTCAGTGATATATGGTGTAGGAATGTGGTGTTGCTGCTTTCAGTGTGGATGTGAATGGAGCTAAGTCTAGCACAAACCAGGTTAGATTAGACATTGTCCTCCTGATGTAATAGGAAGGAGAATCTCTAATTTTTCCTGTAATTTTTAAGGTGCAGCATAAAAGAGCCTAACACAACACAAAGAATGGCTGCCACCATAGCAGCATATGGAAGTTGAGTCAGAAGCTATTGTTTACTTTTCTTCAGCTAACAAAACCTAATTACGTGATTTTCACTTGTTCTATTCAAAAGAAACACTGTAATTTGAACTGCCAAAAAAGATAAAATTATTATTATGACTTATGTTAGAAAGAAGATTTCTAGAAAGCCACAATAACAGCTCAAAACATTATTTTATTAAAATTACTGCACCTAAGCCAGTGTTGATTAATATGTTTCCATATTAATTAACACTAGTGTTAGAAAAATGATGGCAGATTTTAAGAAACATTGTTCTCATTTTTCTTTTACCTTTTCCTTTCAAAATTAAAATTGTTGCTTGAAAGATGTACAAAACTCCCCCTCACCCCTTTCCCCTGAATATTTGAAAAGAGAAAAAGAGTTCCCCTTTGTCTGTGGTTTTCCTCCTATGTATCTTAGAAGGTAACAGTGAATTAAGGTATGTTTTACTCATTTTGCTGTAAAGCATTCTTGTGTTCAGTTTCATGTTCACTTCTCACAAATTGATCAACTAATGTATCTAAATCATTCAGTTTCCTGGGCAATTCTAAGCCAATTGCACAATAGTTGAGCTGTAATGAGGTAGATTCAAAGTGCTAAATGCTCTCCTTGGTGAGAGCACTTCTTCAGAAAGATTAAATTTGCGTTAGAATTGGTTCTGACCTGTGTTTATTCCAGCTATAAGGTAGAAGTGATACTCCTGTAACTAATGCAAGTGTTAAATCAGAATCCAACCTTCTATTTTAATTGCAATATATTTCAATGTCTTTATCAGATCAAATTGTTTTTAATTACACTGGATGTTGATTAGCTTCTGAATATTTTCAAGATCATACTACCTCATATTGTCTGATCATTTCATATTAGCAATATCTGAACTTCAATTTCCTTCAAAATTATCCTGTATGCAAAATTATCAGAAGACCTCTGTAATAGAATAAAGCAATCCTCCTTTATTTCACAAATGGTTTTGTACATCTCAAATATAGCAATCTTTTAAACTGCTTTAGTGCTTTTAAGTTGTTTGCTTGGTTTGACAGCTTACATACTTTAAGATGAAAGCTTAGCTTTCAGAAATCTTAAAATGAATCTGAATTGTACTGATGAAACTTAGACAAAAATGTGTAAATTACCATGACACATGACAAGTCATGACTTTTACTGATAAATAAACTTCAAAATCATTAACAAGATAAAAGAAGTTTAGCTCAGCATTGGTATTTATAGACAGAAAATAAGGTAAATGGCTGGGCTTAACTAATGTGATGCTTGCACCTCCTCCACATTGCTTTTGTAAAAAGATCTGAACTTATTCACTGCTCATTGCATATGTTCATTCATGAATGCTTGTAAGGGTGAAACCAAGCAGCGAAATTCAGCTATATTTGGCACTAAAGTAACATTACGCAAGCAGTACACATAGTACTGCATATATTGAGTTCAGTGGTTTTGGAAATAAAAAACCAAAGCGTATGAAAACATTACTTCTTTGTACTACTTATACAAAGATCTTTTAATTACTCTGAAAGGCTGAGCTTCCATTCCTTCAGACTCTAATTAAAAGACAATATGCTGTAGTTCTACTGTTCTTTCTTCTTTTGACAAGTCATCATGGTGGATCAGCGTATGCTTACATTGCTTTACTAACAATAACCCACATATTCCTCCTATTCCCAAATCTTTGCTACTGATACGAATAGCAAAATCCTGTTGAAGAAGTTTTTGCTGAAGAATACATAACTGGAGAGGATTATGATAAAAAAACTGAGGCAACTGAATATGGAAGCAGAGGAGTAGACCTCAGTGAATCTGATCTGCTGGTAGATGGAGATTTAGGAGAATATGATTTTTATGAATATAAAGAATATGAAGAGAAACCAACTGATTCCACTAATGAGGAGTTTGGTCCAGGTGTTCCTGCAGAGACCGATATCACAGAAACAAGTGTAAGTTGACTGGAGGCATAATGCAGATTAATCTAATTTAGCAATTCTTTTATAATTACACAGTCTCAGAACTGTACAGACCCTGATCCTGAGCTGTTTGTATAAATTAGATATGTTCTCATTTCCAATAGCCTTTTGATCAAGGCCATCCTCTTCTTTTAGTAATCTTGATCTTTTTATTTTTATCATGTAAGATTCTTGTCTCCTTTGCTGAAGGGAGTAAGGGAGGGCGGAAGATGGGAGGGAAAGGAAGGAGGAGGTGGAATTATAAAATTTAAAGTTTCAAAAATTTTTCTAAACTAGAGCTAAAGCTGGAAAGAACATAAGTTCTAATGCAGGTACAAGTGCTCTAATTAATATTTCCATATGATTACCTTAAGAAATTGAAATGCATATAAGTGTCTAGAATCCTATAGCTTTTGCTGCTTTCCAGGAAGATTCATGAGTGGGAAGGTTAAGGTCTGCACCCTTTCATGAAAATAAGCTTAGTCAATGGTGACAGGTTTATGCTCTTGCAGAAGTGATTTAATAGCTAGGCATATGTAAAGAAAGATAGGATGACATGGTGGATCCTGTGAATCATGCTCTTCATTCTGAGTTTTATAGCTCTCTTTCCCTCTGACTTAATCATAGGCTAAACAGCAAGGCTTTAACTTTCCTTTAGTTGTGCCAAGATCCTTGTTTACCAGTTGACCAGCTGTGGAAGCTGCAAAGAAAACTAATATAGCTAATATAAGACTTGAAGGAAAAAAATTCCCATTTGGATTTTTTAATTAGGAAGACCCTGAATACAGCAGAAAAAGAGAATTTTGTTTGCACTATTTGCTCAGTCTTGTCTTTATTTTCTCCTCGCAAAGTCAGAACTTCAGTTTACAAAGGATCCAAGAAATAACAGCAAATGCTGTGAGGTTGCTTTTCCCTGCCAATCTTGAAACCCATCCTTCTGTATTTCATTTACCGCTCCTTTCTAAGCCCTGTTGGGGTCATTGTATTTTTTAATGATCCTTATCTGTGCAATGTGATACAAGTGTACTCTTTTCCTTCTAGCCCAGATGGGGAGACTGTGGCAGAATGACACAGAAAAGGTCAGATTATCTGTGAAGCAAAGAGCCCATAAGGCACCTTTTGTGTTTGCATTAAGCAAATGACGGTAGACTCTATCCCCTGGTGTAAATTTCAACTTGAAATGCCTTGATACAAAGCTGAAGGAGTCAGGAATCTTGAATTAGAACACAGGCTCTGGTCTGTGCAAACCAGTTCTCATCTGATGAACCAGAGATACGTCATTTTCCTTTGGCATATGGACGTATTTAGAATAAGTGAACTTCTACCTATGATAAAAAAAGGAAAGATGGAAAGTACTCAGTATCTGGGAACTTTCAAAAAGGGGAAACGTTTCCAAAGATGCAGACCCTGATGTCATTTTCTTACAAGTAATTTATGTTAATCTAATAAAACATGATTTTCTATACCTCTTGCTACTTGATTTTTATGAGCTACCAATGGGTTTATGAACATCATTACTAGTGAGATCTGTGCCTTTATAAATCAGTGCAAAATGCACAATCTGTGTATCTATTTTTCCATTCCAAAAATTTCTTATTGAAATACTATAACATTATCCTTACTATTCTTATTGATCCCCAGCTTTTTTAGAGTAAATTTTGATTCACTCTACTGAAATTTTAAAAAAAGGCATTTTAAATTTTAAGCTGGTAAGAACTTAATTTCTAGTGGGTATGTTAGCGATCAAGAGAGATACTTCTGAAGAAAAAATACATTATCTCATGGTTTAAAAGAAAATCAGTTCCTTTTTCTTTGTTTGAAATTTGAATCTGTTTCTTCCATTAGTATGTGTTATTGACATATTGTTTTAGTACTTCTGTTACCTTAATTCTGAACCCAAAACTTCCCTCAGAGCTGGTCCTCAAAGAATTTGGCAGCTGTTGCTAATTCACGTAGTGACGAGACATCATTGATTATCTGTGAAATATTCTTTAGTGTCCACAGTTCCACTTATCTCCTTTCTCATTTATGCCATGAAATCACAGACCCTTCTCAGGTTATTTTACATGTTGTAAATGTCTCATAAATGAAATTAGGATCTTGAAAGGTATGTCCATATTGGACCAAGGGATCTTTCTTTCCATCTTACTTTTGGCTGCTTAATTCATAAAGCCATGAAGACTCATTGTCAATTGCCAGGAGTATTTTCAATCAACTAAGAAAAGAAGCAGTGTAGTGACTTGCACACAGAAGTTTTAGATTCTAATTTCAAAGCTCTAATGTAAAGCATGGGATAAGCACTCATGGGATGCACATCTCATTCAAAAAGTACAAATTGACAATATCCAATAATGAAGAAAGTATGCATACAGTTTTTGCATTTTCCATTTCTCATATATTAAGTCTATTCGATTTATATGATTTGTACCTGTGATGTATTTTTTATAGTACAGACCAATTCCAGCTTTAGCTTTCAGTTACAGGTTGCTGCAATTCTTTATTGTACCAGGTCCTTAGACCTTCTACTTACTTTAGTTTTTGGGGTTGTTTTTTCTGGCCAGGTGACAGGACATGGGGCTTATGGAGAAAAAGGCCAAAAAGGAGAACCAGCTGTGATTGAACCCGTAAGTACAGATGTCAGGGAGTTTTTCAGTAGCACTGTATAACATATATTCTGTATTAACATATATGTTAATGCATCATTATCAAGCATTGTTGTTCACAATAGGATGACAGCATCCACATTATCCATGATCTCTGAAACAGTCCCTGTAATGTGGATGGTATAAAGTGATTACCAACAGTCGCCTGTTCCAGCTACTCCTTTGGTTACATGAAGGACTAACCACATATTCCTTAACAAAAAGAGAATCTTGTGCAGAGGAAAACAGATCATTGATCTGATCTTCAGGCCATCTAATACCTACATCTTGGACAGATCTACCCTGATAACTTTCAGCTTAGGCACAGGTAACATCACTACAGGTTTCAGCAAGGGCAAGAAAGTCTTCCTCACTTTTAATGCCACACAACGATTCAGATTCTCATTCTAGTAACTGTAGAGAGAAGATTCCTGGAAAAGTTTATCAAAACACTTAGAAATGTTAACTTTAGTAGTTCAGCTAAAAATATTTTTGTTTTTCTACAAAATAATAGATATAATGTTGTGTTCCATCCACCCCTAGGGTATGCTCATTGAAGGGCCACCGGGACCAAGAGGACCTGCTGTAAGTAGATTAATCACAATTTCCCTTATTGCATTTAATTTATCCACTGTGCTTTTCTATTCACAAGTTAACACAATAGTGGTCTTCTTATAGTTCCCAAATGTATATCAGATTTAGGACTTTTAGAAGGGAATAGAAAAGGGTCATCTCTAGCATTTTAAGTGACAGCAGGCTACAAGCTGATGGCACATGAAAATCTAAGTTTTGAACGTTGATTATAAATCTTTGTAAGAAAAAATAATATTCTTATAAATTATTTTATCCAAATATGTGTTCATCATAACTTTCCAGAGAAAAAAATAGTTTAAAATCTGCAAGCATTCAGCATAATTATGTCATTTATTTTCTTAGGGTCTTACAGGTCCCCCAGGTTTACAAGGTCCTGTTGGTCCCCCAGGCGACCCTGGTGAAAGGGTAAGTCAACAAACAGATTATCCCATGCATTCATGGGATATCTTGCACTAATTGCTACAAGGGTGAATAAGATCCTGATCTGAAATAGATCCAGAGGTTAGAAACTTCAGCAGAACTGAGGTTGATTCATTCAGCTAAGCAAATCAGCTGAGAATCTGGACTAACATTTTCTTAGCAGTAGACATATGTGCTGCAAATACAGGAAGATGTTTTAAGTTTTGTTTTCTTAGTATTTTTCTGTTTCAATGTGTTTAAAAACATACTAAAGTAATAGATACAAACATTTCATATGAATTTGAATGACTTTTTAAAAAATCAATATGGCTTCAGCAATAATGCGTACAAATATAGAGAAAAACAAGCTTTCCAGAATCAAAACATGGGACTTTTGAAAGTGATGGATAATATTTAGATGATGGAAGATAATATTTAGATCTTGGATGCAGAGAAGGACTATATTAAATAATATGTGGCTTAAGAAACCAATCCAGTCATGAAACAAGTTAAAATTTAAGCTGATTTAATCTTCACATTCTCATTTCTTACTGCCTCCACCAACACGATTTTGAAACAGCCTAAACATATTTATTTGAGGAAAATATGCTACTGAAAGACTTTCCTGTGTTTTATGAGAGATAGTTTACTGGTGAATCCAGCATGTTCATGCTGTATTTTTATATGCAAGATGTGGAGAAGATGCCATCAATAAAATCCCAACAAAGTAAGTCAGCATCCACACTTCTTTCATATTTCTGTTCTGTAGATTAATTAAATATTCCAGAATTTGAACTTATAAAATGGGAATTTTAACACCTAGTAATGGAATAACTACCAATAGTACTTAGTTTTTTAATTGTCTGCTTACTGAATTCATCATAAGGAAATTCTTGACTAAGCACGTCATGTGCCTGTCACGGACCAGACACGACACAAATATATAATTGCAGCAATTAGGCTGAAAGGAGAATGGATTGAGAGCAGCCCTGCAGAGAAGGACTTGGGGGTGTTGGTGGACAAGAAGCTTGACATGACCCACTAACACACACTTGCAGCCAACCGTATCCTGGCTGCATGAAAGAAGCATGAGCAGCAAGTCAAGTGAGCTGGTTCTGCCCCTCTGCCACTCTTGTGTGCCTCTTCTATGAAGACAAGCTGAGCTGTGGGGGAAGGCTGCAAGAGAGCAAGAGAGGTGGAGAAAACTTTTTACAAGGGCCCATAGTGATAGGACAAAGGGGAAGGTTTTTAAATGGAAAGAGAGCAGGTTTAGATTAGATACGGGGAAGAAATTCCTTATGCTGACAGTGGTGAGGCCCTGTAACAGGTTGCCCAGATGGCTGCACCACCCCTGGAAGTGTTCAAGACAGGGTTGGATGGGGCTTTGAGCCACCTGGTCTAGTGAAAGGTGTGCCTGCCCATGGCAGGGAGGTTGAAACTAGACCCTTAAGGTCTTTTTCAAGCCATTCTATGAGTGTAAATTTATGTAAGTGACTCAGAAGGTTTCTCTTCCTTGACTATCTTTTTTTTCTCACCTTTTTTCTCTCATGTCTTTATTCTCTTAGGGTCCACCTGGTCGACCTGGTCTTCCTGGTGCTGATGGTTTAGCCGGTCCCCCAGGTACCATGCTAATGTTGCCGGTAAGTTATGGTTACAGCGTAAGCAGCCTACAAAAACTGGAAGTGTCTTTCAAGAAATGTATAGGTATTTTCTTTTTTCATCTAATTTTGTCTGTGGAATGAGTGAATGATACAGAATTTCTTTTATGGTGTAAGCATATTCATATATAATTCATATATATGGTACCTTTTTTTTCCTCAAAACAACCATATGCTTTAGCTCCTGCATGGCTGACAGATTGAAACCTACATGAGTCAATTACAGACACTGAAAACCACCTTATATTTTTAACAGTAACTATATTTTACTCCTATATGTCTAAAACAGTGAGTTTGCTGTTGTACAGAGGACGGGTACTCCCAACAGGCGTATGTGCTTTCAAGTCTCATTGACATGGAGATTTTTAGGTATTCCACGCTTCAAATCGGACTTCAGTGTCCTCTTTGAAGAGTTAGTGCATCCTTTGAATAGAAATACATGCACATAGCCAGCTCTGCTCCCACTGGAGTCAAAGCAAAACACCATCTGTTTTAGCAGGTGGAGGAACAAGCCCAAAGCTGTTAAAGTATCTTGCAGCACTGGGGTACAAAAAGCACTGTGTGCTTGGAATTAGTTATTCCTATATGTCTGTATGGATGAAAAAGATCTGTGTCAATTCTGGGCATAGACAAACTGGGCAAACTGTTGTCAGCAGTGCAGGATTCATGGCCCTGATACCCAGTGTGTTTGTGCCATACCTTTAGAAAGCTGTGCTTCTTTTTGAAGCCTAGCGTTTCTGCAACATGGCAAAGCTGACAGCAGTTTCATTAGCAATAACAGTGCAGGAACACAGGAATGAACACTTAAAATTGTATTCAGTAATTTATTTTGAAATTGTCAGAAATTACACAAAACTGTTTTATTTTAGGTACCAAACATTTTTCAAATTTGCATCTGCCTTAAATTAAATTACTCTTTTAATGTGGGTAGCTACCAACGTACAGAGAATTAATTAATTTTGGTACATATTTTGATTGGCATTTTGCAGGAAAGTAAAAGTCTATTTTGGCCTCTTTTTTAAATGAACAAGCAAACAAATAAATGGAAACCAAAATCCTATGAAATCAGGAAAATATTTGCTCCTAAGGGATTAAATTTAGACTTCTGTTACTATCACCAATGACACCATACTCATGTTGGTTGCAGTGGCCTCCATGCAGCCATCTTCTGAAGTTAGGAGAATGAACTAAAGACTGTGACCTTGTGACTTTGAAGTGGTTTGCATCATTGCAGGAAGTAGCAAGTATGATTTAGATTTGATAAATTCTAAACCCTTTTCTTGTTTTGGTACTTGCAGTTCCGCTTTGGTGGAGATGGTGAGAAGGGCCCAACAATCTCAGCTCAGGAAGCTCAAGCACAAGCTATTCTTCAGCAAGCTAGGGTGAGAACAAGGAGCCAAAACCTAATTTGTTTTATAATCTGCAGGAGGTGAAGTCAGAGATGGGGGGTATTTGCTAACACATTCTAAAACTCTGTTAGTATAGAATTTTTATGCTGGCTGGCAGGCTTTTCTTGACATCTGTTGTTTTCATGACACCTGTTGTTGTTTTCTTGACACCTAATGTCTTTTTGTCTTCTCAGATTGCTATGAGAGGTCCACCTGGTCCTATGGGACTCACTGGAAGACCAGGTCCTGTGGTAAGTAGGCAAAACAGTGGCATAGGTTTAAGAACACAGTCCATGTATCTCAATTTGGCCCTCCCTACCCCTCTGTATTTTTACTTATTTTGTACTCATTTGAAATGAATATTAAGTAATTAAAGCTATAGTTTGTGTTCTTATTAACGATCTGCAATGCAACCTAAATACTACATGAGATTTTATTGTAGGTTTTGTGGTGTTGGGGCAGACCACACTGCTGGACTTACAAAACTAGTGAATAGTTTTACATCAATGTGCCCCTACAGTCAATCATCTCTGTAATATTACTAATAGAATTTGTTGTTGTAAATATGAAACTCTACAGAAAGAGATAATAAAGTAAGAGTTTGCAGAATCACCTTTGATCAATATGTAAGCTAAATCTGGAAAGTTTGTAAGGGGCATTCCTATAAACAACTAAGAGCCAAAGATTTCTAAAAGAATTACACTTTTCTATTTTCAGTCCTGAATTTAACTCAACTGCTAACACCAAATGATCTGGAAATGGCCCTGTGGATGTCAAAATATCTTAATATTTTTATGGAGTGTGTACACTTGTATTTTTAAGCAGATCTGTACAAGAGCAATTGTTTTCTAGAGTAATTCCTCCAAAGTAAATAGTAGCTACCAAGCAGAGAATCTGGCTCACAGACTCCTGATTCATCACAATTAGGTATGCAATACTTAACAAGAGTCAAATATTTGGTCTGTATAACAAATACATTATTTCCAGCAATGTATTTAATTCAAGAGACTTGCAGGGTAAAATTCAGTCTGTACAGACAAAACTCTGGAACTGCTGTAAGCAAGGAGGACTTTGTAAAGGCTGGTATGATACTGACAGGGGATTGCATACCTTTAGCAGAGATATAACCTACCTTCGTACTCATGCTTTTATGGTTTAAAAGCCTTCATTCATTTCTGTATGCAAAATTAATAATATTAATAATATTAATAGTTGTTTTGCTTCTAAACCACCAGGAGGCTCTAGAAATCCAACTTTTTGATCTAGAAACATTTTTTGCCTACAGTTCCCAAAGCAAGTTTCTTGCTCTATAAATTGTTTTTCTACCCAGCTTCTCTTAAAAATGAAAAATTTGGAGCTTTTACACTTTATATGAATTTTATTTTTTTTAAATAATTTGTAACAAATAAGATACATTACTAACATATTAGTTACCAAAAAACTTGAACATAGCAGTGTCAAAGCCTCAGTCTAGCATTAGTTGAGTCTGGTGTTCACATGCTTAGTTAGCATAGCATAAAAAAAATCAATGTCCACCTACAGATAGTAAATGTAATCAATTACATTAATTAAAAGTAGAGCTTACATCAGAGAAACCACAAGAGAGAGTCACCACCTACCAAAACCAATCTTCTCTCCACTGCCAGTACCAGTTTGGGACCTGATTTTCAATTTGCTTAGGACTGTTTTCTGTATAACACAGAAATAAAGGTAAAAATAGGTGTCTTCCAGCTCTGTGTTATTCCCTACGATGGATGCACTTCTGATCACACTACTTATGTTCTTACTGTGTTCATACTTAGTTCTCAAATACTAATATAGAACCAAGAATTGCATTTTGCATTCAAATCCACAGGAATTTTCTTTAATAAGAGAAATATTCCTGCCCGGTGCTTAGATAATGATAAATCAAGGTAGATAAATCTATAGATATAAGTGGTGAATTCACACCTCCTGATGAATAGAAGATTATTTGTTGTTTCTCCCTGTAATTCAAGTATGGAAATAGAAAGTAACTTATTAATTTAAAGAGACTTTTGTATACTTAACCAAGATGTTTTTTTTTTATCAAGGGTGGACCTGGAGCAGCAGGTGCTAAAGGTGAAAGTGGTGAACCAGGTCCCCAGGTACAATAATATTCCCTATTATGCTTGAGCATATTTTATCTTTAAGAGAATTTATGCATATCAATTAGAAGAAATCAATTATATGCTTTCTGCATGCAATTGAAGAAAGATATCCTTCATGATACTATCTTATAATTTCAATAGCTTGATCAATATTAAAATTGTAGTTAAAATCAATAGCTTGATTGTTCATTCTGAAATAGGAAAGTAACAATCTATGTATAAGAGCAATTATCACATGTAGAGTGTCATCAGTTGAAAACATGTTTTAATATTGTAACTTTAGGCTCTTTTCTCTTTTTAATAATTATATGTTAGTCTGAAACTGGATGACCTTGGGCTCCGGACTTATCAGATTTCATAAGGTTGGGGAGGTGAATTTGCTTAGTCATTAAACAGGCTATTTTCAAGAAAGATGTGACATAGGAGGAAAAAATCTTTAGGAATCAATGCATGTTTTGCTTCTCAGCCTACTTTTATATAAACTTCTCCACAGTGATGTCAAAGAGCACTGAAACACATGGAAATCTTTCAGTTTAAACCTAAAAGCAATAAGGAGATTGTGGAAGAAATAATGAAATAAGAATCCACAACAATGACTTTGCCAGATCTCAAGTAGTATAATGGATTTGATGCTTTACTAAGTGCCTTTCTTAAAACTGCACATGGATAATTGCAGTAGAGAAATAAAACAATAAAAAAAGAAAATAAAAAAACATTCTGAACAGTTGTACAGTCTTTCAGTTTGCTTACTTACATTTTTAATGTTTTTTTTCTTTTCCTACACAATATTTTTGGATGTCTTGTCCTTTACCATTTCTTTTTTTTCACCTGAAAATCCGTTTGGATGGAGGGTGAGAAAATTTCCACAGTTACACCCATACAGTCATCAGTGAAAGTTACATTTGTTTGGAAAGTGAAATGTTCTTTCAGTCTGGGGTAATTTGGACCCCCTCTAGTTAAACCCATGTTGTGTAAAGCTAAGATAGAATGTGAGCTCTTTACTAGCACAACTCATGTTTGTGTGTATATCTCAAATTAGCACTCTCTAGTTTTCACTAAATAACTATAATGGGAATAAAATAATTTTGGCATGAGAGGAAGAAGGTCTTTCAAACTACAGGACTGAGATCTTTAAAGCCATGAAAAGAATGTAAGAAACTTCCATGTTAAAATGATGATGCCATGTAAAGTGCCATCTCATGAAAACTGGTGTTAAAATTCGTAGTGCTAAGGACAGTTTGGATGCCCATGTACTTTTAAAACTAATAAGAATCTGGGAACCAGAACCCATCTCCTAGGGAAAAAAATGCAGCTTTGTGTAGAAAAAATATCTTACCTTGTTCTTGAGGTTTTTTTGCTAGCTTTTTGTTGACATTAGTGGAATTCCAAGTATTATGCTCTTTAAATTCAGGGTCCTCGTGGTGTCCAAGGTGCCCCCGGTCCAAGTGGAAAAGCTGGCAAAAGGGTAAGTAGCATATAGAGCAGTTCTGCTCTGGGTAAATAGTTTTTATTTAAATATATTTAAATATTAATTGATTCCATTACATTTTGAAATGTTTGCCCCTTTGGGTTTTTGCAGGGACGTCCTGGAGCTGATGGCGCCAGAGGAATGCCAGGAGAACCTGGTGCAAAGGTAAATAATAATGAGACCTGAGGCTTTAGCTCAGTCTTGGAATGGGCTAGACAGATTTTTTTTTTAGTACCACAGTTTCATCCAGGCCAACCCAAAATTCTTCTCTCAAGTGAAAATACTGAGGTTTCAGATAGCTGGGTCAGATGCAAGAGCTGAGAATGAATCATCCATTTAAAATATGGTAATTAATGGTAATTCCTAGTAGTCTGACTTTGAAGAAACTTGATCCTTGGTGCATGATTTCTCTCTCTCTGGGTCAGTTTCTAGTTGCAGAGTATCAGTAATAGTAAAGTCAGTTTTGCAACTGCAAAGTGCAGTTAGCATCGAGCTTTTCATTTCAATGTGAAAACTCTTTTTATAAATAGCATTACTACTATAGCACAGTGAAAAAGCTGTGGCATCTTCTCTTGCTACAGTCTGTAGAAGGAAATTTTGTGTGTTTGATCTATATGCTCAGCCCCATGCATTTCATTCAGTAACAAGACTGTACATACAACCAAACAGTAGAAATTAACTTTAGGGGGAAGGCACTATTTATTTAGACAATTTCTAGTCATTTACTAAAGCTGTGATTTCTTTCACAGGGTGACAGAGGATTTGATGGTCTTCCTGGCCTCCCTGGTGACAAAGGTAACCGGGTAAGATGAAAAATACGTACATTTATACAACACCAAACAAATAGAGTCCCAAAAATAATTCATTATTTATTAAGAACAGCACTAAGGACTGGGAGGGCAGTTAAAACAGAATGTCAGCTTTTTCCTCTACAAATAATAGCTGTACTACCAGGCAATGAAACTCATGAAACTTTTGAGTAGTATCAGTCAAAAAAACAACAACAAAAAAATTATAGTTTAAATATATTTGCAGAATTTAGATCACATCTTCAGCTAAGTTTTGCTCTAATTTTTCTTAGTTCAAGAATTTGCCTGTTGGACTTTCAGTCATTGCTCGAAAGGAAAGAGTAATAGGGAAAGAAATTAGCAAGTAGTTTCTTTATCAGGAGCATGCCAAATTTTAACTCGCTTAGAAGCTTGCTCCAAAAAATCAATATTAATATTTCAACTACAAACTGAATTGTTTAGTGGGGCTTTTTCCAACAACTGCAGCTTAAACAAAGGTCAGAGTCAATCAGATAAATTAGGAAAATTTTTAGTAATATTTAAAACAACTAAAGTACTTCTTCCTTTTGTCATACAAATGAGACTTCATCTTTCCCTACAAAGTGCAGAAATAATCACAGCCAGGGATTTCTACTTCAGATTATACATCTAATGTAGGTGCTAGCACCCTGCTGAGTGTCTCTCCTTTACTGTTGTCCTGGTAAGTGCAGTGCACCATGAAAGAAACAGTGAATAGGAATGTCAGCAAAACTATTTCCAAATGTGCTAAAGCTCAGTGACCAAGGCATTATTACCTCACCCTCACCCTTCAGTGGGTAAGCACAGTTGTACCTCCTAGAAAAGCTCAGCTGTGTTGGCTACCACATCCTAATGTAGTTCTTAATAGCATCTAAGAATACTCTTTTGAGTTCTGTTTGCAATGGATAAAGAACTTCTGCTGTCATAAAGAATTTTTTTACTCCTCTTTCATCATCCCTGT
Source organism: Toxostoma redivivum (assembly GCA_013397375.1). Lineage (NCBI taxonomy): Eukaryota > Metazoa > Chordata > Aves > Passeriformes > Mimidae > Toxostoma > Toxostoma redivivum. The sequence goes on from VXBI01008954.1 coordinate 242,159, forward strand.
TTAGGTAAAGCGTGTAAAGCAGTCAGTGCATCCCATAATGGAAGCCCAGTGTGCTCAGCAGGCCAACAGCAGAGGGGGCTCAGCATTAAGCACTTGCCACCCGCACTCGCAGGGCTGAGCAGAAGTTGGGCCTGAATCAGACAGTGTGTGTCTCCTTTGCAGCCTGGAAGATTAGACTTGCCTCTGATGCCTTCCAAGTCATAAAGAAATATTTATTTGTTCAAATATTCCAATTCTTTCCATATTTCTGTCCCAAAATTAAAAATTTAACACACACATCCCATTACTAATAAAAAAATAGAGAAATAAGCCTGGGTTTAAATTTTCAAAATAGTAATGAAAATAATTACTTATTTTTGTATTCTTTCATCTCACTATTTAAAAATCACCACATTCTTGTGTTCCTATGGAAATCTTCTGTAAAAGTATGCACTATTGTCCTTGTGAAAGCAGCTCAGTTCAAAGCCAGATAAGATGTTTATAGCTCTTGGAGTCTTATATAGTGACAATATATAATGCAAATGTTCCGTTCTCATTGGCTTGCAACAACAAACACAGCAAGACAGATATTTCTGTTGAAGTTACATTTCAGCTGTAAAAGAATCAACACTGAAAACCCGTAACTTAGAGTAGAAGTTTCTGATTTTAGAATTAGTCATATTGGACATATAGTTCCAAGCTGAATGTCTCTCTTAGATTATATCTCTGTCAAACACAAGTTTTCAGACAGGAGTTAAAGAATGAGATTCTTGGACTTCTAGTGTAGAGCAGATCATATCACATGATGTCATATTTCTTTTAACCTCACTATCTGTGACTTTGAACTTTTAGATTTACTAGATGCACAACTTTTCTTCAGTATAAAAGCAAGACACTTTATACTTTTAAAACAGGTCCAAGAAAAAAGAAAATCAGGCTTTAAGAGAAGACCTGAAGGGAAGAAATAGAGCTGAGAATGCTGATAATGATATGAGGTTTTGTTCTTACTAAATGCCAATACCAGGACACTGAATGCACACTCCTAATCTATATCTAAGTACCATGTGACTGCAAGAAGAGAAAGGTAGCCCTTAAGGGGATGAACTATTTCAGTATTTGAAAGCCTAAGTCAGTCTTCACCTAAATATTAATTGGAAGCCAGAGGAAAGACCATGTCTGTTATGTGTCATCTTTCAGAAGTGTTGTCTAACATGTAGAAAAACACATTCTCTACCTGCAGATAACATAGAGTAGTTGCAGGAACTAGTAAAATACATTAGATGTTGTATGAATCCATCTTGAAGGTATTAGAGAGCAGTTCATAAAATTTTACTTTCTCTTCCATGGTGGGGGAGGACAGAAAAGCAGTAGAATAAAATCCTAACATCCCTAGTATTGGGGGATGTGCTCTGGGTATATGAGAGTTACCTAAATTCCCTAGGAAGGTTTGGAAGTGTAAAGAACAGAGCCACTGAACAGTGACTCCATATATCTCTACCAGAATCCCCAGCAGTGGTCAGGCTCCTTAGAGACACTGATAAAATTAAGGCAAACAGCATGAATACTTGGGTGTTGTCCAATGCCAGAAGGAAGTCACAGTCTCAAAGCCTGCTGCCCAGAAGGAGGTCAGTCAGTGGTGTCTGAGCTCTGTAGCACACTAGTTCTCTTCAGGAACTGGGAAAGAAAAATAAATCCTAAAAGTATGGTCCAGAATCTACTGAGGTTCTGCATATATAGACTTGAAAAGCCCCAGCCTCTGAGGGGAAGTGTGGAAGTCTGGCTGCCTTCCAAAGCCTCAGACAAACCAGTCCCAAGGCTCTCAGTAGCTGGTGCCAGGGTGCATGGCTCTGAAAGGTGGTTAGTAAATCTCTGTATATTCCTGGGCCCTGCAACTGATTTCTTAACTTCTGCCCCACCTACATGTCTTATTTAACTGCAGTAATATATCGTGTAGGGGAGAGGGAAGGTGGTGATGAGACAAAGGAAAATGTGGATATCACTACCTTTTGCAGATGTAGCTTGTGTATGTTCTGGGGCCAAAAATCACAGATTCAGAGAAACACAGAATATTCTGAATTTGATGGGACCCACAAGCATCATCAAGTCCAACTCCTGTTACAGAGTAAAATTGTACAAACACAAATTATTCATTTTTTCAAAAAACTCATCTGTTCTTATACTAAGGTAATGAAAGATTTTACTGAGTACTATAACTTACAAATTTGTATCACTGTGTCAAGACATGTTTTGATACATCAAACTTCATCTAACATATTTATTTTCATTTCCCTTCCCATCCATTATTGTTTCCAGCAGCAGAAAGTTTCCAGCAGTTATTTTAATGACTTTCCTTATCCTACAGGGAGACCGTGGCCCACAGGGACCTCCTGGCTTACCTGGTGAAGATGGATCAAGAGTAAGTTGCTGTTCACACAGAAAAATCTAGAGTGAATCCTCATATAATGGGAATAAGGTCGTGATAAATGTTTGTTTTTGTCTAAAACTTGTTTTCCTTTTGCACAAAAAGGGAGAAGATGGGGAAGTTGGACCAAGAGGTCTCCCAGGTGAAGCTGTAAGCAATTCTTTCTTATTCTTCTGTTTCTGTTACAAGCAAAAGTCATATTCAGATATTTTTGTCCATTCTATTGAACTGTTCTGAATTGCAAGTATAAAAATTATTTCATGTGCTTGTACCTAGAGAATTCTGTTTCTGGCTGAAAAGCAAACAAATGGACAGTTTTGTTTGGGTGAAACACCACTTACAGGATTAGAATTAAGTCAAAGATGTATCCAGCTAAGTGTATACAACTTCCAGAATCACAAATGCTATTTCTTATCTAGTTGTGTAAAATCAGTCACTGCCATCCTTGATACATCAGAATACAGCCAAGCCCCTGGTGCTTTTAAAGTGTAACCTAAATATCTACTTATTAGAAAGTAAGGCCTGGGTTCTCCTTTTTTTCACACTGCCATGCTTCATTGTGTATTTTACACTTGTTTCACATACAGAATTTCCACTCCTGTCAGTTGGAATTCTGCAGGTGCTGTCACTGCAGGACAGAGTTCTGCATTGCAGGCAAGAAAGCAAGCCTCAGAAAGGAGAATTTTACCCTAAATGTCTGATCTACTGCTGCCTACTAAAAAATACAAAGACGTTGCTACAGTCAGTGTCAGTGATTTGTGACTATATCATACATGAGCAGACAGGAGACTCAGCTCTGCCTACTTTAGCAACAGAACATGAATGATGACACAATAATGAAAACTAATATTCATTCACACAATATAGAACCAAAAGATTATGTTATAGACCAAAATCTTTTTCATCTTATTTATGAGAATAGCCATTGGTCTTTTGTGGAAGTTTTTAGGGATAAGAGCAAAAAATCTAATTTTTGTTTCCAGAATGTCTTGCATTTATTGTAATAAAATTTCTAGCAATTTTTAATTACTTATTGGATCCTTACTACAGTAAAAACACTGTTCTGTACTGCTATTTAGAATAGCAATATAGAGTATGACACACCATCATGTTTTCAAAAGAAAGGAATACAAATATGAATGTTACTGTTCAGGTCAGACCTTCAGGCCAAGACACAGCTGAAGTTTTAGTGGAAGATGCTGTGTCAATGTTCTGCACCAGGAAATATAAATATCAATCTCCCACCTTTCTCTATACAGAGAAAGCTTTGGCTAAACCAAAGCTTGCTCTTCCACTGACATCCTGTTCAGAAATATAGTGCCCTTGAGGAAAATCTGTTATCAGTGAATTTTTCCCTTCCTTCCTTCCTTCCTTCCTTCCTTCCTTCCTTCCTTCCTTCCTTCCTTCCTTCCTTCCTGCCTTCCTGCCTTCCTGCCTTCCTGCCTTCCTTCCTGCCTTCCTTCCTGCCTTCCTTCCTGCCTTCCTGCCTTCCTGCCTTCCTGCCTTCCTGCCTGCCTGCCTGCCTGCCTGCCTGCCTGCCTTCCTACCCATCCTGCCTTCCCTTCATCCTGCCTTCCCTTCATCCTTCCTACTCCTTATTCCATTCCTTGGCCAGTCCTGCTTGTAGGCACCTCTGTTCATAAAAAATCGTGCACATGTCAAAAAGGGTTTCTTCTCTTTCAGGGTCCACGGGGATTGCTGGGCCCCAGAGGAACACCTGGGCCCCCTGGACAACCTGTACGTATGAGCTCTCGAGTATTTGCAGTTTCCAGAAGGAAAAAAGGAAGCCCACTGAAAATTGCTCATTATATTGTTTGTTGTAGGGCATTGCAGGTATTGATGGACCTTCAGGCCCAAAGGGAAACATGGTGAGTAAATAAACTGGGAACTAGAAAGATTCTAAGGATGCTTTCCACATTGTCTCATCTCTGCAACTATGCCATCCCTTCCATTTAATTAAACTTTTATGTCAACTATTTGGATTCCTTGTGATTTTATATGGAAAAGACAAGGCTTCTGTTACTTAGTTTTCAGCCAAAAGGCCTGACCATGCTGTCTCTCAGACTCCTTTAGCACCATGGACTCCAGTGCTTAGGTCCTATGTGTGGGCTGTTATTCTCTATTAAAGAAAAGGTCATGATATTCATTAGCATGAAAAAATTTCATACTGGAGAGAAAGTTGCTGGTAGACTTTAAAGAGAGAAGAACAAAGATTAGTTTGTACTCCTTTTAGTCCTGACAATGAAGAACTGTAATGCAGAAATGCAAACCTAATGCCCTGCTATTTTTTTGCATGGTAGGGTCCTCAAGGGGAACCAGGACCTCCTGGTCAGCAAGGAATTCCAGGCCCACAAGTAAGTGTAAAAGAATTCTCAAGAAATACGATGTCATGTGCAGCAAATGTTTAATAAATGGAAATTACTAAAAGGTTAGCTTTTCATGTGCAAAACCGATAAAGCTTCAAGGATTTTATAAATAATGCTGCAAATGTGCCGAGGGCAGTGGGAGAAGAGATTTCAAGTAAGTTTTCAGAGGCATTTTTCATTCAGGAGAAAAATGACTCATTCAGTGTTCCTGGAATGCAGCAGGAATGGCCACACCTGGAGGAGGGTTCTGAATAGGATCTTGTTACAGACCTACTGCCAGAATAGTGGCTTGTGCAAAAGGCTCACACAAAACTCCTGATCTAACTTATAAGGGGAAAAAAAGCCACTTATATTTGCCCGTGTGTTTAAACAGATTAATGAGGGACCTTTAGTAGGGTGAATGTATGTACATTGTTCTCCCTGGTTTCTCACACTGGTTTCTTTCTAACAGGGGCTTCCTGGTCCTCAAGGTCCTATTGGGCCTCCTGGTGAAAAAGTAAGTTACAGCATTATTTTGTTATTTCACAGTGAGTTCTGTGTCACAACCTTGTGTATGAGCTTGAGGGCTTGCTTATCTTTTATGGAATAGCAACCTAAATTTAAGTATTAGATCTTCCTGAAATCATCAAGTAAATCAATAACCAATAAATACCCAATGTTTCCTCTCATATACACTTTTTCACTTTCTCCCTTTATTTTGGATTAATTTTCTGTTATTACCTTCAGAATCTTGTCTACAATATTAAACAATTTGTACTTCTACGTTACTTTATTTCACAGCAAGCTGCAAAAAATTCTTTTTCTTAATCTCTGTTTTATAAAAAGTTTTACCTATTCAAGTCTGATGTTGTTATTTTTTCAAGGATTGTATTATGACACCTCTGCAGTGTAATTGGCATTAATAGTGTCCTTTGGTGCCTTTTACTTCATCTGTTTGCACATGTTCTTTTGTGGCTTGAAACCTGTCTTCTATTAATTTAAAAATGTCACTATGAATTTTATGCTAATTTTATTTTTCTCCCCTTTTTGCTGAATTCCTGCTGAATTCATTCTTTGATTTTTTTTCTCCTCTTCACTGTTTACTCTATTGTTTTGGGGAAATTAATCCTTTTTACCTGTCAGTGTGCTTAAGTATTATTCTAGCAAAATGGACAAGTTCCATGATATCTCCATTTCCTAGGCTTTCACAAAGGTGTACCAGGACTTTTCAGCTATGAGCACTGGGGTTCTGTATCCTGTGTTCTTTGCCTCCTGAACTTGATAACTTTCATCAGTGAATCTTTTTACTCTCCTGAAATTCTAAATAGTACTTAATTTTACACTGGAGTACTTAATTTGTACACTGTAGAACTCCTCCCCATCTTGTGTTATGTGTGTAATGTGTGTAATCTTGTGTTATGTATGTTCATTGGGTAATTTCTGAAGCCTGTTCTCAGGATAGCATCTCATAGAAAATTATGGATCATTTTTTTATGCTAAAGATTGTAAGAACTGGCCTTGTACTTATATATGGTATGAAAGTGTCATTCTGGCTTTAGTTTTATTTTTGGCATATCTCTGATATCCATATCAAGGGATTTAGGTATGACTGCATTTTATGTCCTTAGCTCTTAGGGTCACATGTGTCACATGGACCTGTTTGCTGTTGTTTTTAAGATGTGTGTCTGTTACTGCATTTAGGGACCACAAGGCAAGCCTGGCCTTCCTGGCCTTCCTGGTACTGATGGGCCTCCTGTAAGTAAAGAAATATCCAATCTTTGAATTTTTAACTATTTTTACTAAGTGATAAATACTTCTGGATACCTGTGTTACAAAACAAAATGGAGGGGAGAAGCAATGGTAGTCCTAGTTGGCAACAGCATTATAAAATCAATCTAAAATCCCTGTATCATTTGAGCTGTTAAAACTGAGAATTACGTTTTTGAAGCAGCTGCTAATAACATCTGTGGGCTTTTGAAATGTGGTCCCAGATGATGAAATGCCTCTGCAACATGTTCAGGGATGTGTAAATAACCTACTAACACACAAAGGGCCAGATACTGTTCCACTGTATCCTACCGTGTCAGTCTGGCAGAGCAAATCACCTGTAAAAATGCTCACCACTTGTTCTCTGAGGAAACATGGAACAGACTACATCTTTCTCAGCTTCCTGAGAAGCTTCCTGGCCTAAGGTGCATATTATTTGTCTGAGATGCTTCTTGCATCGTCTAGACTGGGACACACCTAAGCCAAATTTTGTGATTGCCAAGGAATTTAGCTTCACTCTGAGGCTGCAATCACTCATGTGAACAGAAAATGTAACCACTATAGCAGCATAGTTTAGGCATCCAGCTTAAATGGAATCATTGGCCATAATGGCATGCCCATACACTTGTTTTCTTGCAGCAAAAACATAATTTTTTGTACCACTAAGACCCATTAGACAATGTTATTTCTGAGACCTTGTCTATCCTCCCCATGCACTTGTCCCTTACAATTTTTCTTTTAGGTGAAATCTGCATTTCTTAAACCTGACTTTTAGCAAGGCTTAACAAGGTCACTGCAAATATATTGCAAATACAGAACTGTTCCCAAGGCTCTCATCATCTAGCCTTTTACCTGCCAAAGTACCAATTTAATGGAGAATGTTAAGTGTGCACTGATAGTCCAGCTGAGTGTCTGTATCTTGAATCATTGTGTTAACATTTGAATGTTTCCCCTTATCCTTTCCTGTATACTGGAAACAATGTCAATTTCCAAACACAAGAATGATTTGTCATCTGCATCTTGTTAAGCCTTCATAGCAGGGGGAAAGTGCTGTGAGAAATAAGCAGGTGTCAGCACAGCTCTCTGCCTGATACACACACTGCTGTGGTGGGCTGATGGCAGTCAGCAGCCAAGCACCCACCTACTCACTGCTCCTCCCACCTCAGGGTGGGGGACAGAACCACTAGGGCAAAAGCAAGAGAACTCCTGGGCTGAGGTAACAACAGCTTAATTAGTGGAACAAAGCTATGCACACAAGCAAAGTAAAATAAGGGATTCATTCATTAGTGCCAGTCTGCAGGCAGATGGCCAGCCACTTGCTGGGAAGTTGGTTATGAATGACCTCCTTCCTCTTCCTTTCCCTGAGCTTTTATTACTGAGTGTGACATCATGTGGTATGGAATATTTCCCTGGTCAGTTTGGAACAGCATACCTGCTGTATCCCCTCACAGCTCCGTGCCCTCCTGCAGCTTAGTCACAATTATCTGTTAATCTTTAGTTTCATTAAATTGACTTTAAATTTTGCAATTTAAGTGCAAATTTTGTATGAAAGGAAAACAGTGGTTTGAGTGCTGCAGTACTAACATCAATGATACAAAGTCTAAGATGTAAATTTATTTTGTTTAAAAAGCAAGTCACAGTTTAGAAAGAGACATAGTACATTGAAACTAAATCAGCCTTCTATTGAATCTTTTGATGAATTCTGTAATTTAAAAAAATATTTTTAAGAATGTCTTCATGCTAAAAAATAAATCACCCTTATTTCAAAATAAAAGATGAGGGTCTCTTGCATTAGAAGCCTCTTACTGCTGAATCATTAACTAAACTAAGACTGGTCAGCATATTCCCAAAAATATTGACATGAATGTAACTATTGTCCAATTTTCCCTTTGTTATGTAAATTAAATTGGTAAATGTAAATGTAAATAATGTAAATTAAAAGTAAAACTTCTCCTCAAAATTTTATGTGTCTATTCCAATACAGAAGAAATGTGATTAATGACCTGAAATTCAAATGTTTAAATAATTGTGTTTTAATAATAAAATTTCATTCCCTAAAAATTATTGCTTTTCAAATCAGATACATTTCTCTTAATACAGGGTCACCCCGGTAAAGAGGGTCAGTCTGGTGATAAAGGTGCATTGGTGAGTTTTAAAACTTTTCCATTTATTTACATAGATTTCTAGAAAACTTTTTGTAGTTTTTCATCTTTATGACACATTTGTTGCTTACAAGAACTATTTAAGAAGACATTAGAAAACCCATGACACATTCAAAGCATCTTTTCACAGACAAGCATATATGTTAAAAATATTAGGGATTGTAAATAATAGAAAGATTATTCTTTTAAATTAAACCTCATCTTGGAGTTGGCAGAGTGGCAATGAAAATTGCACGCATTTTATACTAACAACCTGCAGATAGTTTGAGTTTTCAATTCTGTTGTGTGGAGTACTCACAAATCTTCTTCAGAAGCTGCTTTTTTTTGAAGGTATAAAAATGTGTGCAGAGACCACTCATTTTTTAGATCATCTTCAACTCAGTGTCAGTGTAGTGGGTTTTTTTATCTTATGAAGCCTTGAAAGGGCCTTGGAACTCCTTAAAGTGTTCTGCTTACTCAGCTTTGGCCCTTATTTATCCAGAATAGCACTCTTTATAGCACCTAAATTCAGTTTCAGTTTTCAGGGGCAGTACTAAAAGGTTGTATTCTGGATGACAGGATGAGTGAATTAATGGGACATTTCAGAAAGTACAGCACCACTGACATCAGCATATTATATCTGTCAAACGTGTTATCTATAAAAGACTTGTAAATTTTATCCCATTTTCTTAAGAAAATAAAGCTTACACACAGCATGTTTATGTTTTGAAAGTCTAGGCATCTGGCCATCATATGTCTTTTGAATTTACTGATCAATTTCAGCCAAATTTGATAGAAAGTTCAGTTCCTCGGAGATGTAAACAGTCTGAAAGCTTTGTGTAAAGCCACATTGGAGAGAGGAAAAAGGCCCTATCAATGTCCCCATTAGTAAAAGGTTTTGTTATCTGTCCGTCTCGGACATGGGAGAATCAGCAGAGCAGCTCATCCTTGGACAGAGGTATCATGTTTCCAGGCTTCCTGGCTTCCACCCTCCACAGAACTCAGTTTCTTTAGGCCCTGCCATCAGACTGCATAGATCCAAGTTGAGCATCTTTAAAATACTCAGCAAAATGTAGCTAAAAGAATCTAGGCACCAGTCAGTATTGATAGCACCATAAGCCTTTTAGCTTCCAGGCTTGGGATGTCTTTTTTTCTTCTTTTTTTAAAGACCATTATTTTTATTATTCCCATTGTTTAGATCTCTATTTTTGACTTGTGTCATCATCATAATTAGCCTATAAATTTTCTCTAATAAAACACCACTGGTTTCTAACTGGCATTTTTGTTTTGTTTTGTTTCTGATTGTTTGTTCCTTTTTACAATTACCATTGTTTCAGATAATTTATATTATGGATAGATGCTTCCCAAACATACAAGTTAAATCCAAGTTCACAACTCTATTAATAGTTTATAGTGACATTGAATGGTGCTTTTTAATGCCTTAACTTTTCTTAATGGCAGGCAGCCCAGTGTTATTTTGCTGTCTGATACATTGTCGTGAAAGAATAAAGATTAGATGCTGAAGAGAGCTGCTTGCTAACCAAAAACTGTACAAAGGTTCTTTGCTTCTATATATTTTAGGGGCCTCCAGGTCCTCAGGGTCCAATTGGATATCCAGGTCCTCGTGGTGTAAAGGTAAGATTTAGTTATTGGATTCCTCCTCTTACACCATTTGAATATATGCATGTGGTAATTCTTTATATTCTTCCTTTAGGGTGCTGATGGTGTACGTGGACTCAAGGGTTCCAAAGGTGAAAAGGTAAATCTGACTGCAGTTTATTATTTTCCCTTTTTACACCACAGCCTCTTCTATCTCCTTCACTGCAATGTGCTTTATCTCACAGCAGTGAGTTTATTTTTGCCTTTCCCTAAGGACATACCAAGCCCAGTGCCTAAAACAGTGGTCTTCAGGGTTATTTACACTGGTACAAAGTGAATATAAAACCTTCATTTATTATAACGTTTTTCAATCCTCTTTGCACCAGTTTAGGTAACCTCTCTAAAGAAGCCTAAAGTAGAGAATTAGAGGTCCCCTCTCTTGCTAGTAGGTACTATATAAAGGCTTGTGCATCAGAGACATTTGTGGTGACAATACTGGTTTTTATCTGTTTTGAAACAGCCATAAGATAGATCTGCATTTTTTATGTACATTGGGCAATGGCTTTCTAGGCTCAAGGTATTTTGTCCCAGATCTTTGGCTTTGCCAAAGTGATGGATAGCCCCAGTCAGATCCATATATATGAATGTGAAGAAAGCTCTTATTTCCCCTGATACCATTAATTCTGTGTGTAGAGCTCTTCCTAGAGCAAACACCAACCACTGCAATCTGGGCTGACTCCTCATGGTCTGCAGTGGCTGAAACTGCAGCCAGTGTTGGTTTAAAGTCACACTTCCTTCAGCACTCAAAATAGGAGACACTGAACAGACACCATCACTCACACCTCCTGACCACACAGGCAAACCACTCCTGTGGCTCTGCTGGCTAATATATATATATCTATATATATACATATATATAGATAGA
>VXBI01008954.1:253422-351326 GCA_013397375.1 Toxostoma redivivum
ATATATATATCTATATATATACATATATATAGATAGATATTTCTAAAGCAGAAGGCTCAGTCTTGCCAAAAAGCCTGGATTGGCTCAGCACTTGGCTCAGATGCCAAGAGCTGCTGTACATTTTCAAACCGTCCTAAACCACAGTTGGTCTAGACTGCATGCTCATTTTAGAGCTGCTCATTAAATCTAAACTGAAAAGGGGTGTGTTTTGGAGACTGGATACTGGACAGTTCAAAACCCTAGCTTTTTCTTGTGCCTAATTGGATGATTAAGATTTTGCTTGGATAAAATACAGGACTTGTATATAAATACATTTCATATATATGTGTATATATATCTGTGTGTATCAATGAATACTGATTAGCACAATGGCTACAATACTTCTGCATTCCTAAAACTGATCTCACAGTTGTGGTAAGACAGAGAATTCTACTGAATACCTCCAAAGGTCACACAAAGATATTTCATGGTTGTTCTCTTTGTGCTTTAGGGGTGTATTCAAAGACCTTTTTTTACTGAAATTATTCAGCATGGGGGGAAAGCACTGCAAGAGAGCAAAATAAATAACTTTATCATTCAGGGAAGTCCCCACAGATCTGGATTGGTCCAGGGATACCAGAGGAGGCCTATTTCTGTACTGACCACTAAATATGACTAGAACTCTTTAGCTATTTTATTTTTTGTTACCAGCAGAAGAGGAAATAGAGCATTCAGCTCTCTCCTCCTACATGAAATAAAATCAGCCTCTTTAGATCTCAGTAGCTGGAACCTCACTGTGAAAGCTGAAGAAGAGTTTCAGTTCATTTAGCAGCCATTTGGTCAGTAGTTGGCACATGGTCAGTCCTTGCTAAGGGTTCTCATGGAATTACTACAGTCCACAACTGAGTAACTTTTGCAACTGAAGTTTTTTTGATGTATTTTTCACATTGCCTTTTTAATTTCTTTCTAAATTTTAAGAAAAGTCACCTTGAAATTGTAATGTATGCAATATAAGATGACAACTTAAAACTTTGTTTTATCATCTAGAAAGCATGGGAAAACTGGGTTTAACCATGTTTTTCAATGAATTATAATGTCAGCTCTTTTGGTTTTGTTTTTTTTTAACATTGACACATTTTATGGAAGAACTTTATTTGCTTGTTTGATTTGGTTTTGGGTGTTCTTTGTTTGTTTTGGTTTGGGTTTGTTGGTTTGTTTTTGTTTTGTTTTTTTTTTTTTTGGTTGGGTGGTTTTTTGTTTTGGTTTGGTTTTTTATTAGTTTGGTTTGGTTTTGCTTTTGATGCTTCCTTGCCTGTTTTGAGTCGTTTACCACTAGCAGATCTACTGCTATCACCCTTTCTAAGGTTATTGTTGCATACTCTATGACTACAGTCATAGCCCTGCAGTCCATCTCACCTGGTGATCAGGGAAAAGATAAAACTTTTGTGGACCCAGGAATGCAAACAGGCAAACTTCTTTTTGAACATGAGGATTAAATACAAAGCTTTCTTGCTTCATTTTGTTTTGGTTTTTCTTCTGTAATGTGGATAAGATTGTCACTCTCTCCTGGTTTTATTGACAGTCCAAATATTACTCAGATTCGAAGTTAGCAGTATTACTTTAGCATATAAGAAGCTAATAGCATCATAGTAAAACATTTTACTATGTTATTATTCCCCACAAAGACCTTTGCTGCCATGTTATAACTAAGCATCAGATGAAAATGGAGTCTTTGTAGCCTGGATTTTGGAACAGTAGTTCTGTGATGAGTCACACAGAATCACTGGGTGGGAAGAGACCTCCAAGAACGAGTCCAACCCAGCCCAACACCTCAGTTAAACCATGGCACCAAGTGCCACATCCAGTCTTTCTTTAAACACATCCAGGGATGTTGACTCCACCGCCTCCCCAGGAAGACAATTCCAGTACTTTATCACTCTTTCTGTAAAAACCTTTTTCCTGATATCCAACCTGTATTTCCCTTGGTACAGCTTAAGATTGTGTCCTCTGGTTCTTTCAGTTGTTTCCTGGAGACCAACCCCCCCTGACTACAGCCACCTTTCAGGGAGTTGTAGAGAGTGATCAGGTCACCCCTGAGTCTCCTTTTCTCCAGGTTAAACACCCCCAGCTCCCTCAGCCATTCCTCACAGGGTTTGTGTTCCAAGTCCCTCCCCAGCCCCGTTGCCTCCTCTGGATGCGCTCCAGTGTCTCAATGTCCTCCCTAAACTGAGGGGACAGAACTGGACACAGCACTCAAGGTGTGGCCTCACCAGTGCCAGGTACAGGGGAAGAATGACCTCCCTGCTCCTGCTGGCCACACCATTCCTGATCCAGGCCAGGATGCCACTGGCCTTCTTGGCCACCAGGGCACACTGCTGGCTCACGCTCAGTCAGCTGCTCACCAGTACCCCCAGGTCCCTTCCTGCCTGGCTGCTGTCCAGACACTCTGTCCCCAGCCTGCAGCACTACAGCGGGTTATTGTGGCTAAAATGCAGGACTTGGTACTTGGACTTATTAAACTTCAGAAAGAGAAAACCAAAAGCTGATCAGTTTATGCTGGAGCAATACATAACTCTGCTGAGCACATCTGGAGATTTCTGCTTGTATCTGAACTAACTTATACACATGTAAATGAAATCTGCCTGAGTACTGTGCTTGTACTTCAGCATGGAGACCAATTAAATTGCTTGGAGTAGATTCTCTGCCAGAATTTGCTAGGCAGTAAATAAATAATTTTTATTAGAAATAGCAATAATGTACACCTGTTCTGCCACTCTATTTGGATTCAGTCTTAATACTTATTTTTTTCTACTTTCTTTCATCACTTCAGCCAATGAGAGTAGGCAGGGCTGAGCATTGCTGGATACCAAACTGCTGTATAGAGATCACTACTTCTTTTAAGTTATAAGCATTATTATATTTGGGGTTTGTGTCAATTTATTAACAGCAGTCAACTTTTTGATTCCTTTCATGATTCTTTAAGGCACTAGATTAAAAGAAAAACTACTTAGGAGGAAAGTTCTGGTATCAAAAGAATAATGTTGATTTGTCACCATTTTTAAAATTTAATTGAATGGATGACTATTAAAAGGAATGATAATCAAAAACAGGAGTTAAGAAAGGAGTTTGCAAGACAATTCATATTAAAACAGAATTGTTTCTACTTTTAAATAGATTTTTGAAAAACTGTTATTAAGAATTTTCAAACTAAAAATTCATATTGTGTAGTGCACTGGTGTATTTTCTATAAAGCAGTAGTATCCAAATTAGATTTTCTGGTGTCTGAAGTTCCCACTTTATCTACACAGGTTATTTTAATCTGTTGGGAATTTATTTTCTCGCATTTTTTGCAAGGAAAAGAAGTTCCTCTCTATTGCTAAATCTTTACATGCATTTCTGCATTTTTTAGGGTGAAGATGGCTTTCCAGGATTTAAAGGTGACATGGGTCTTAAAGGTGACCGGGTAAGCATTTATTTATAGCCCATATATTCTTTAAAGTTTAAATGTTATTGTTTTGAAAGGATTGCTGAAGTGAACAAATATACTTAAACCAAAAATAGAATAAAGGCTAGTATTTTAAAATACGTCTATTCCCTGTGCATGCACAAATTCAACACAGAGATATGATTCTTGTGAATCAAAAATGGCACAATCATAAAGAAGAAGAGAATGTCAGTCTTGAATATCCTTTTTGTTGAGCTTCTTCCTAGAGAATCTCCTTTTCCAGATTCCAAGATCTCCAGTATTTGCCTGAGGAAAAGTTATCTGTCTAGGATAAAGATATTTCCATTCCAGCCCAGCATTTTGCACATCTCTGCCAAAAAGCTGTTTATTTAGCTCAATGAGCAATTACTTCCTTTCATAGGAAGTATTGTGGAGGTTGTAAAAAAACTTTTAAGAGGCTCCTGGCCTGTATCTGTAGTCTGTATACATAAATAACTGTGAAGATGGTAGCCACAAAAGTTCTTAGATAAAGACAGTTTTCTTTCTGTGGACTGCCAGGGCACCTTCTCAAAAATTTAGGTAAGGAAAAATAAGAATAGTTTCCAAATGCAGCTGTCTTCAAGCAACAAACTAAGCTCTAACACTCTGAAAGTGATATTTACTGCCTAATTTTTTTATATTTGCATTTATATATTGAACATAAGTAGTAATATTTTCCTAACAGAAAACTGGATAGGGCTTACAGCAACCTGATGTATTTGGAGATGTCCCTGTGCACTGCAGGAAGCGTGGATGGCCTTTAAATGTTCCTTCCAAACCAAACTATTGTATGATTCGATTCTCCATTTAGATTTACTGAAAATTTATTTTCAAGTAATTGTTGGTAATCTTTCCAGTATATGCATGAAGGCCTTTGTTCCATATTTATGAGGTGATGTATTTTAGGGAGAAATTGGTCAGCCCGGTCCACGTGGAGAAGATGGCCCAGAAGGTCCAAAAGGTCGAGCGGGCCCATCTGGGGACCCAGGTGCTGCTGGTCCAGCTGGGGAAAAGGTCAGTAGCCAGAAATCAACATAAACATGTCACTGCCTCATAAAATAGATGGAACCCATAATCTCCATCTCTGAGAAACAAGCCTCCAGATCTGCAAAATCTTTTTGTGACACTACTGCAGCAGACCACTGGGGTTCCCATTTGATCAAGGATTGGGAATCCTTATCTTGTAAGTATACAAAGAGGCATTGTAGTACTCCACCAGTACATAAGGCAACTCCATTTTTATCCTAAATTACATACAGTGCATGCCAGCTGTAGAAAACACAATGCAAATAAAATAGCTGGGCACAAAGGAGGATAAAGGTGCTGCTGAATAATGAATTAATATTGAGTCATATTACAACAAATAGTGACTTGGAAATTTTTTGAAGTGGAAAACATTTCCTGAATAAAAATCCAAAATAGGATTGGCAAAAGGAAAAGGGGCTGTTAGGAGGGAGGACTGATAAAAGGATGGTGAAAAAGAGAGATCAAGCACAAGGTACACATCTCTGTAGAATCCTGGCTTTAACAAAAAACATTTGAGTTTGGTATAAAAGATGGAAAAAAAGGCTGAGAAATGTGTGTGTGGATACTGTCAGAAAGGAAAAGCGATTTCAGCAGTGGTAATATAAATAACTGGAGAAGTGTGATAATATAAAGTAGCATAAAAATGATGGTTAAAAAATGTATGTGCTATATATATATAAATGTAAATCACTTAAGTGAGAAGATGTTGATGAAAATATTTCCCTTTAAATTTTTGGTGAACTATAGCTTCAATTCTAGTTCTCTCTTGAAAAAATAGGATGGAGGATGAATAAACCAAATCAAAACAAAATAAACCATTTTTTATTAGTTGGTGTTTTAACTTCAAATTTGAGTTATTTTTAGTTCTTCTTAATCAAATTACTCCCTGTATATATATAAGTTCTCAACCATTTCCTCTTCAATGTGACATATTTGGGACTCTCACAGTATACAAGTCAAGAATCTGAATCCCTAAATATCAGAAGATATTTGGAAAAAAATGTTGTGTTGATAACACTGTTAGCTGGCCTTGGAATTTTAGACCCACAGTTTTTCCTTTTATACAAATATCTACAGCTTTTCTTGCCCAATGGAAGGCACATTTATTTTATGGATACTCGGCCAGAATGGAATGGGTCAGAGAGGAATTCTTTGGTGCTGGTCCAGTGATATTTATTTTAGTGCAAAAATTGGAATAGTTATTGTGAACTTTTAGATCTTCTCACAATATTTGGGAAGTCTGTAAGAGCAGATAAAAATGTCTTGTTCCCTTGTCATTCATATGATGTATTTAATCATTAAGCAAAGGTACTATTCTTGTAAGGAAAGTAATGAAATTACTGCAGTAGTTCTTATTCTGTGTGTTCATCTGATTCCATGATAAGAAAACTCTATTTCCCAAATAGGTCTAATGCTAGATTTGTTTGGTTAATGAAATATCAAGTAGGGTGCAAAAAAAATTAGGAACATATCAGAAATGAGCTCATAATAAAGTATATCTGTATTCACACTCGACCTAGGCATCTGAGCTTGCTGACTCAAAAAATTAGGGACAAAACTTTCGCTGACTCTGGCAAGAGTTTGATGTGCTGTCATGCTGCACAACATTTAATTCATTGCAATGCATGTGGCTTGTTTCAGGGTGGCAAATAACAGGCAGCATTAAAGTAGTTTCTTAAATATAAAAATTGTTCTCCATAATGTCTCACCAGACACATGTGCTTACATGAATATGATAATACTCAACATATTTATTTATGTGTTGTATCTTTAAACCAATAAACATATTGGGGAAAATTTCCTTCTCCATGGAAGTCCCTCCCTCCTATTTTACATTATCTGTGGTTACTGCAGAGTACCATATAATACTTTACAGTAATCTGTTCCATTGAGATCTTCTCCAGAACCTGATATTCTAGAATACAGAGAAATTCTTCCCCAGAGTTCCCATCTTTCAAAGTCTGAAACTGCTTTCCCTTGCCTTTGAAAGTGGCTAACCATCACTCATCCTCTAGAGGTCTAAAGAGACCAGCTCAATGCAGTAGGGTACTGCATTTCATTTCTGGGAATGGTTGATGTCAGTGCTGATCAGTCTTTTCTGAACATAGCAAGTTGGTAATGGTTGTTGACAAATCTATTGTCAGCAAATAATCAGTGGGGTATAATTTATCATAGTCTTGGTTTAGAGCTATTCAAGAAAAGAATTGATTCTTCAAATGTATATTCATGAAAGTCAGCCATCACACAGTATGAATTAAAAATAGTTTCTTCTCACTTAAACTAATTAACACCCTGATTTTTTAGAGAATAATTATTGTTTAGTGATCTCAGTCACATAGAACTGCACAGCACTTAATGGAAAAAAAAACCCATTCATTGGAACAGGATTTTTGTTTAATTTTGGGACACTAAGCTCACTGGTGATTAATTATAAAAATGAGAAATTTATTTAATTTAATATTATATTCCATAGAGTATCATCACTCTATAGTGTGGAAAAATTATTTTGTATAGAAGCTTGATGAACCACAAAAGAGGATACAGTAAAATGTAACACTGCCTTCTCATTGCAGGGTAAGCTGGGTGTACCTGGACTGCCGGGATATCCAGGAAGACAAGGTCCAAAGGTGAGCTGTAAATGAGCTGTATATTGACACTGGTCACAATGGCACCTATTTCATTTCTGTGTTTGGGGAAGCAGGGTGTGGACATCAAAGAAAGGGCCATTTTTTTCATTTTCTTTCTTTACATTCATATTCTGAAGAAAAAATCTTCTACAATCTGAGATCCTCTAGGTCAGGCTCTTTATGGAACACTTTCTTTCCTCTTCTTAATATAATACCTGTTAGCATCTTGTATTGTGCCAGCATCAGACTGGCATGCACTAAACAATTGGAAAAGGAAGGAATTGCTGACATTCTTGAAAGAGAATAGGCACTATATTGACTAAATGGATGCTGATAGTGATGGGAATTTTCAGTGTGGTACAGGGATAATGTGTGTGATTATTGCTTCTTCCATGGAATAAACCATATTTCTTTGAAACATTTAATTTACAATTTTTCTCATGTTTTCCTTTCGTTTCTTTTAAGACAAATATGATAAAACACAATCCTTAGTTAATTTAAGTGCCTATAACTATCCTTCAGCTACTTTACATATTTGGATTGCAATAAAAAACCACACAGGAGGCTTCTGGTTTAAAACAGTTTTATGAAACAAATTTCTATCAAGTTCATCCTAACATATCTTTAGAAAATGGACATGCTAAATGAATTGCAGGATCTCTTTTCTGAGATTAGAAAGAAATAAGATGGAATAAAAGCATAGTTCCACAGACATTTCACTGTGTAGAGGAGACCACTAGGGAGACATTGTAGGTCCAGCCCTTCTCAAGGAAGACCCATCTAAGTAAATATCACAAGTAAAAGAATCCCTTATCCCTCCTACACATCTAAACCATCAACCTGCAGTAAAATCCTTAATTCTGCTCTATTTTGGATCTATTTTTATTTTCAAATTTGAAATTATGGGGAGTTTTGGATGAAATACAACTTCCTGGCTGGCAAAGTAAAGTGGTTTTCTGATTCTACCCTATACTTCAATGCTTTTCAGTCAAGTGAACGAACTGTCTGAAGAATGCTTATTCACTGAACAATGCATCAGTGAAAAATATTAAAGCTATCTGAGGAAAGTACTCATGAAAACTATTCACCTTGAAAGACACAGGGGGTTTTCCTTCAGTTTCTTAACTCAAAATGTCTGAGATTTCAGTCTCATTGTTCTCCTTCAGAATTGTCTTTTGAAAAATCTAAGATAAGAGTTTTACATTATTCAGTTCTAAGAACGAAAATGATGTAACATTTGAAATAAAAGCTGATTGATTCTTTTTCAACTAAGACTTGATCAAGAATTTCCTTGCATTAAATTTTTATCACATTAAAATTGAAAACAGTTCTCAAGCTGGGTTCACTGTTGCTCTTCTAATTCATTGCCTAAATTTCCAAGAAAAACTGACAGATACAAGAGATAACTCACTAGAAACATCTTTGGAAACTGAGACACAGGCCAGTTCAAATTAACATGAGGAAGTGAGGAAAAAAGCACCAGAAAAATATATTAGCTGTGTAAAGCAAATAGGAAATCTTGTCTCAGTATTGTCAAGGAAGTTGACATCACTTTTTTTGTTAATACTTACTTATCATTAATTTTATTTTTCCTAATAATTATTCTTAGAGTACTGCCATTATCTGAGAATTTTCAGTATACTTTTTTCTTTTCTCCAATCCAGTCCCTCTGGATTAGCACAGTTGCAAAAACTACTGTACACCTAAGATATTTACAATCAAGTCACGACTATTAGTGCCCCATCATTTGCTGTGATCTTTTTCCAGCCTTTTAATTTAAAAAAAAGCTTGGCCTTCACAGACTAGAATTTTCAGTTTTATTCTTATATAAAGTTATAACTAGTGAAGAATTAAGAAGAAAGAAAATTAAAGGAAAATTAATGTAAAAGGAAAGAGAAGGAAGAAAAATATTTCTTTTCTGCCACCAGTCAATATCAGTGAGGGTTTCATTAGAATCTGTGTTAGTGAAATTGTACTGTCCCTAAGTCTTTTATGGATAATTGGAATGATTATGTGAAACAAGATTCATTAGCGGAAAAAGGAGTAAGGACAAGAGAAAAAGAAATGAAAATAGCTCATTTCAAAGAGCACCAAGAAATTGCATTTTAGGGTTTTTTTATATGCATTTCATTTGCCAATAAAATGCTAATAGCATGCTGCACAGACATGGATGTATTATGACAGCAGAGACTCTAGATGGTGAATTTTAGTGGCCAACCAAACCAAACACTCCCTTCATTTTCATCCCTGGTCTGTTAAAAGTACATTTTATCATGATTATCACCTCTTTGATCCCAAGTCCCTTATGAAAAATTAACACTGTGGAAGGTAAAAAGTCTGCTGTCCCATGGAACCTGTATGCCAGAAGCAAAGAAGGAAATAGTCCTGTTCCCATTACACTGGGCAGCTAGCAGAATGAAAGGGGAGGAGAAAAGGAGGAGGGATAGAGCTGGGAGCAGTTTCAAGTCAGATAATCTCATTAATTCTGCTTATGTATGAGTTGCATGGATCAGTTAAATGAAACTGTCCATTGGTTGGTTTACAGTGAATAAAGAATTTGAATTAATTAATTTACAGCTCAGTAAACTGAATAGAGGCAAATGGCAAATCCTTACCATTTTTTGGAATTATTTTTTAAAATAATTATCTTACTGTGAGGCAACAAGGCCTTGTTTGTTTGTCTTCATTATGACACAGTTATTTCTAGTGGGCTGTTACTAATTATTACTTCCCTACTTTAAAAAAAGGTGCAGATTTAATTAATACTTTATTGTCTAATAAGATGACAAATAATGTCCATCTATATATTGATTTTTTTTTAATGCTTTCTGGACTTGAGGCATTATGGTAAGTTTATTTCCAGCTTTCATAAGTTTATTTACAGCTGTTACAGTTGCAAGTTTGACATGTACAATGTACATAACTTTGGAGTTGTTTTTTATGTGTCTATTAAGTATTGGCTCTACCACTGTTTTGCTCTTGACATCCTCTGACATTTGCATTGATTTCTTACATAGGGCTCAACTGGTTTCCCAGGATTTCCAGGTGCCAATGGAGAGAAGGGTGCAAGGGTATGATAATTCATTCTTGCATAACACTTAATTAACTTTTAAAATTCAGCACTGGGGGAAAAGACTGAAACTTGAGGATACAAGTTGCTATCTAAAGAATGATAAAAACAGGCTTTTCACATTCAAAGTGGACCTCTATCTTCATGTAAAACAAGACATACTGAGGCACTATTTGCAATTCTTTAAGGTATTAATCTAAATATACAAGAACTTGGACACTTTCTTGCTGCACATACTGCCATAATTATATAATTTGGAAAAGAGAATAAAAATCACCTTTGCTGGAGGGTTTGGAGTTTTTTTTGGATAGTATAGCTGAGTGAGTTGGCAAGAATTATTTTCCTGTATCCCATGAATTATCCTGCTACCATGCAATTTACCCTTAAGGAAATTCAACTTGTATTTCATAAATATTCTGACTTACCACAAGGGGTGTTTTTTTTAGGCTTAGCTTCAAAAAGGCAAAATATACCAGGCAAGATGAAAAACATGTGCTATTACATATATTAAAAAAATGTAAAATTACATCTTCTGTTGCTTTGCTTACTTGAAGCAGGTGAGGGGAAATGTGTTATGCATGTTCTTCAAACTATAACAATTAAAAATAGGTTAGAAAGAAGGTCACTGTGTGGTTATCTCTAAAGCTCAGTTGAATATAGCAGGGTATGTTAGAAAGATGGTGAGATTAAGACATGAGTCAGAACTTATAGCTGATAGAAACATCAAGTCAAACAAGTAATATATATTATTATTCTTAAAGCAGAAATTCATTATTTTAAGATGATGTGTATGAAATCCATTAGCATTTGCCTTACTTATGTATGGTTTAAATTGTTCTTGTATTATTTTAGCTAAGACAAAGATGCATTGTTTTGAACAGGCACAAGCAACAAAGCAATGCTTAGTTCATCTCTGTTGTAAAAAAATGAGGCAACTGCTAATTAAGGCAGCAGATTGAAAAAAAAAAAAGCAAAATCATAGGATCAAACAGGAGGCATGAAATTATGAAAGTTTTACTATATTGATCTATTTTCAGGCCTTCATCAAGCTTTAAGTTCAGCTAGGGTACTAACCAGATAATTAATACCATCAAACTGCTGGTACACTGAAATATTATGCTGATCATCAATGAGTCCATAATTGCAAGTTTTTTAATGAGAATCAGGTGTTATTTTTATTCTTGCCTAAAGGGTTATCATGGTGTTTTATGCTACCACGCATACAGGTACTAGGAAAGAATGCTGAATAGCATTTCAAAAACAACACGTAAATTTTATTCTGATAAGTGAAATAAAACAAACAGCAAAAAAAATTTTTAAAAAGGAAAAAAGAACCTCTCAAGAAAACAGGTGAATGCATTTAATTGGTTGCCAATGAAAGGAAGCTTTGTGCTAAAACATCTCTGATTTTTCTGTTGCTGGTTTGTTTACCCCAGAGATTAGAAAGTACCAGCCATTAGGTTCTTCCCTCTACTAGAAGAATACTTTCTTGAATTTTAAGATTCTTTACATTACGATGCACAGCAATTCCAGTGCAGAGCCTAAAGAAAAAAAAACAAATTGAGCATGATTAGGAGATATATTAAAGCAAAAAATTAAGGACTGGTATTCTGGCAAGTTCTGTGTGTCTGTCAAATATTTATAATTTTGATAGGTATTACAGTGCCCATTTCTGTTATAAATGAAGAGAGGCTTGCCCTTTCTTTTCTCTATTAAGCTGTGGAGCTGTCCGCAGGAGCCTGGGAACTTTGTTTTTAAGGCTGTTCACAATGCCAAGTCCTTCAGACTACTGAAGAGGGACTCTGCTTGTTGTGTACCACCTTCAGTACTCTTTTAATGTAGTTTAAAGTGTTCTACTGCCTCTTACAGAATCTGACTCTCAGGCAAATTTAGTGCATTTAGCCACAAGTCCCAGTGAACTCAGAAAGATAACCAATTTTATCAAGGACCATGATTCTGTGAACTGAAATGCAAAGTAGATAGTTAAAGGTAAAATAACATTTAAACATAAGGGAGTTGCTCTCTGCCTTCACTACTAAAACTTTATCTCATAAATAGAATGCCTGCTAAGATGATTTCTGTGAACTTTTCTTTCCAGGGATTGCATGGCAAACCAGGCCCCAG
This sequence comes from Toxostoma redivivum, assembly GCA_013397375.1. Taxonomy (NCBI): domain Eukaryota; kingdom Metazoa; phylum Chordata; class Aves; order Passeriformes; family Mimidae; genus Toxostoma; species Toxostoma redivivum. Next base: position 265,733 of record VXBI01008954.1, read on the forward strand.
AGGACAGCGAGGACCAACAGTAAGTTCTTTTGATTTGCAATTTAGAAGCTTCCCTGTGTAAATTGCCCCCACTATACTGAGAAGAATTCATTATATTAGATCATAATATCCAGTATTTATCATCAAGTGCATCTGTGTTAAATTGACAGGGTCCAAGAGGCTCAAGAGGTCCCAGAGGTCCCACTGGTAAACCAGGTCCAAAGGTAATTGTCAAGCACACTGCATAGATTGGCTACTGGCTGTTTCTTTTAAATAAATGTAAATCCTTGAATGTTCTGTCTTTCCTTTCCAGGGCACTTCAGGCAATGATGGTCCTCCTGGCCCACCAGGCGAAAGGGTTTGTGGAAACCAACTTTGTACATGTTTTATTTTGCTGTATAGGACTGTGATTTGAGGGTGGGATGGTTGTTTTATTTTCAGTTCTCCCTCTCACATCTCTGTGCTACCTTGACAGGGTAACCAGAAATAACAAAACCTCAGTTCCAATGATGCTTTTCACAAAGTTATGAATGGAGTGGCTGAAGTTTGCTGAAAGCTTCTTCCAACTGTATCTCAGTTTTGTACATATAGGAAACAGAGAGTACATACACACTTTGTATTACATCCATGCACTTTGTATACATCTCTGTGAATTACAGGTGTACTCACAGCTTAGGCTCTTCAGAATTCCTCACTTACTGCAGCTTACTGCCTGTTCATTGGATTAGCAAACACTCAAGCCACATCTAGAAGATTCTTTTTTGAAGCAGCTGAGTGTTTTTTCTTCTGATCAGTTAAGAATTCCTTTCAATCTATTTTCTGCGTGCTTCAGATATCCTATTGTTCTCTCTAAAACAAAATTTTCTGTTTGCTATTATCTTATCAATCAATACAGAAATCCACTACACAGCTCATTGTTCAGCATTGTAAAGAAAAAATAATATTAATAAATAGTATTTGTAATGGCAGCACTTCAAAATCAAGTCAGTTTAAGTGGCTGAGCTTTCTGCCAAAGTATTTTTGCAAAGCTTAAGCTTTCATTTTGTAGTCATATTTCATTAAACTGCTAACGTTTTTCATATAGGAAGCCTAAAGATCTTCTCCCAATATCCCTGGCAAGGTCCCAGTGTTCTTTCTGTAGGACTGTTACTCTTCAGGAGAGAGTTCTTTGTGCTTTTTCCCCAGCTCCATAATGTCACTATTTTTGGCGTTAGCTAGGATATGGGATGGAGAGAATGAGGCATAGACCAAGAAATTGCTTGACACTGAGGGGGATCAGAGGCAGCCTACCAGAAGGGAATAGTAGATCCTTGAGGAAGAGGAGTTTGCTGACAGCTCCAAGAGTTTACAAGGAAGAGAAGTTGTGGGGTACTGAAACAATGAGCAGGTCAACCCAAGATGAAGGCATCCCTGGAGAGAAACTGATAAAAGCAAAGAGATGAAGAATCAAAAAGCACCATGTTTCTCATCGCTTCTGTAATATAAGTGTGAGGTATCTATTTGCTTCCCAAGAGGGGTGAGTGTCAGCCAAAAAATAAAACTGTCATCTCTACTCCTCTGAGACTATTTCAGCTACAAAACGTGAAAATAATAAATAATCTATCCTGCATAGCTACTGTTAAAATGAAATTTAATAACAAAACTGAAAATGTAATTTTGATACCATGCTGTTAGTAGTCTAGTGCTTTTTCTCACATAGCCCATCAGTCCACTGACTTGAAACCTGCAAGCCATATTGTGAATGAAAAGTGTGAAGTCTTTCTGTTAGAAAGCCTGAAAGCATGAGAACAGGGGGAATTATTGAGAGAGAAGATGCATTTAAATGTAAAACTTCGAGTTGTGTTCCTATAACTCAGTTTCTGAGACTGACCAATTTCTTTCAGGTAATTTGTAGCTGAATTTTATTTGTTTTCCTCTGTAAAGCTCCACTTTTTTTTCTTTTTTTTTTTTTTTTTTTAGCTTTAGGTTATACCCAGAAACAAATGAGGAAAGTTAATTTGTTCACAGACATATTGAAAAATGACCCAAACCCTCATGTGGAGCATATTTGTGTGTTATGAAGGTTTCAGAAACAGACTTAGACCTCTTTTTGGTAAAAAAAAAAATAGAAAAATATGGGTAGGGAAGTAAGATCACAAGGATTTCTCTCTTTGCCTAACACTTCTTAATTGATTCAGATTTAGTATTTCAGTATAACAGAAGTCTGTTCTGGTATAAGATTCATTTAAGATGAAATTCACCCAGGCTGGGCACAAGGGATCCTCCCCCCACTGCATTTGTGCACTACAGGAGGCAGCTGTGCTCTGCAAGCCTGGGCTGTGAGGAGGGAGGCTTATGGCAGTCCGAGGAGCAGAAGGGTAGAATAATTTGGGAGATGTGGCCTCCTGCTTCAAGTCTATTGCATTAAACCAACATTTCTAACATATTTAGATGTCATAGCAAACCCACACATCATAAACCAAATAGAATAGGATAAAGTCTTGCACGTATGACATGGGTACATAACTCAGCTGTGGAACCATGTAAAATTAATAAGACTCTTAAGATTTCACTTAGTACATTAAAAACTAAAGAGCAAAAAGGATTTTCATAAGCTGACATAGTACCTTTCAGCATGTCAACAGTAAATTTTAAAAGGTGGCTTCTGGAGTTTTTTTGATAATAACTTCAGAAGTGCTTAGTGTAAATATCTATGTGTATAGATATTTACATGTGAATATACATGCACGTACAAGTGCACACAATGCAGTCAGTTGATCATCTTTAGCTAAATTTGTAAAACCATGCTGCATGAAAATTTTCTCACTCCATATATCTGTATATATACAAAGCTATAGAAATAAAATGTTCATATACCATGGGATTTTCTAACTATTTTTCATAACAGTAAGAATGCTATATTTAATCCTAGCTAACTCTGAAAAGTTTATTCTATTTGGAATTTTGTACTGTTGTACTGGTTTGAAATATTATCAGGGTTTAGAAATTGCTGAAGATGAATGTTTGACTGAAAGTTAAAAAGATGACCAAACTATTAACTAAATCCTCTGGTTTATGCAACATGGAAAAACAGTGCTTCTAACTCACAGTTGGTTCCTTCTTTATTATGCACAGTTTTAGGGGTAAGATGCAAACATAGCTGATATAAGCAGTTTTTCTCATTTTTTTACTGCATTCCTACACAAGCACTATTGCTTTCAGGAAATCCCTCCAGTGTCTGTGCTTGAGAATTGTTGCTACCAGTATTTATGACAGTGTGGCTGAGGCTTTATGCTTAAATCCAGACATTACCTGCAGGGTTCCTATATTTTATAATTGAAACAAACTTTACAATCCAGTTTGAGTAAAACTCCATTTGTTTGGTTGCCTTTAATCCAGGGACCACAAGGGCCTCAGGGACCTGTTGGATTCCCCGGACCCAAGGGACCTCCAGTAAGTATCTCTTTTATAAAGTATGTGCAACAACAGGAATGGTAATGTTTGTAGAGTGCCTCTGAAGTGAATAGTTAAAAATTTATGTAAGGGATCGTTTATATGTATAGATTGTATATAGATGTATAGATTGCAAATATTCTTGTTGAGCCTTAAGGGTTTGGAGTCACATGTTCAAAGCAGTCATTGGTGCAGCTCTTAAGACATTGAGAGCAATGCACCAAACTGCAAGTCTGGAATGTCCTGACAGTGACCACATGACACACTGAGTTCAGGCAGAATGCTACTTTGCTGCTGTATGTTTTCTTTGAATGATTGATTCACTGAGGAAAAATGAAGAAGGGGACATTCACTAGAAACATATAGAAATAGTAGCACATTTGAGCTGCCCCCTGAACCAGTTTAGGTTTTTCTGGTGTGCCTCTGCTCATGTGCAGTACAAAAGCAACAAACAACCTGTGAATTTTTTTTTATCCCATGCATTTGTTACTTCTATTTCCAATTCCAGAACCTGAAATTTCATCATTACTTTTGTAATACTTAGCTTTGTCATTAACCAAAGAAAAATGGGATATATAATAGGGACTTTCCATGATTTATGAATTTACAAAAATCTATTTTGAACGTTTACATTTGACAACAGTCATTCTCCAAGCAATTGTTAAGACACAATAGGAAGGACACAATGAAAAAATAGTATTAAAATCCTAGCTAGCTAATATAGAAGCAGTTAAAATTTGCCAAAGACTAGTCTAGAAATACACTGAGAGAAGAGATTCTGACAGCTAATTGCACACTTTTTTTGGGGATGGCTAAGAAATTGCTTGATTTATGTATTTTATAATTTCAGGGTCCACCTGGAAAAGATGGCTTGCCTGGACACCCAGGACAGCGGGGTGAGACTGTAAGTAAATGTCCTCTGCTGTGTTAGTGATGTCCTAAAGGTCATGATTATATGATCAAAACCAAAGAAATAAAGCCAACAGGGAAAAAGGAAAGAGGCTGGCACCAAGAGGTTACATAACTGTACTTTTCTTGTAGATGGGGCATGAGAAAGCTTTATTTTGCTCCCATGATACAAATGTGAGGTTATTCTTTGCTATGTTCAGTTAGTAACATCAGAATGAGATTAAATATTCAATAGAAATAAAGAAAAAAGATTAATACCCAGATCTCAATTTAAATTAAGATTTTTCAGACAATTACTATACTAATTTTCCTGCTGAATGCCATGTACCAACAATAGTAACATAAAAAAAAGTCTTATTGATGATCAAAAGCTCAAAAACTGAAAAGCCAAGACCTTTGGAAAGTAGAATGATTGAACCTATTAAAATAAAATAAAATTTTGAAACTATGTAACTCCTCTGAGAATCACAATGAATAAAATTCTGGCATCAAAATAAAAAAGATATTATGTAATACTTTTAATTGAATTGTCTTTAAAAAACACATTATTTCTGTAGTGTCAAAACGTTACTCATCTTCCATTATTAAATAAAAATTCTCACTTGGATTTTTCAGAGCTAGAGAAAGCCATAAATTAATTTATTGCAAAATTTTCTCAGCATGTAGAATGTGTTTTAGGCTCCAGCTTCACTGGAAGTCTATTAGTGACTGCTGAGTAATTTCCACTGCTGGAAGGAGAAGCAAAGAGCTTGGAGTAACACATCCCTCTGAAAATCTCGATTTTCTTTAGCTAGTATTGTAGCATTGTGACATTGTAATGCTTTGCAATCATAGTGGATTTTTTATGTGTGAAACATTATTGAGTCCTTCTTTGTTCTTTTCCTTTGCAATGATGCAAAGACTGTGTCATGTCATAAGGATCAACTGTAATCATTGTTTACAGTGCAGGAAGCTCAAACTTGTTCTTTAGTGTGCTATTAAAAAGGTACAATTTTCCCTTTAGTTTTACTGCTTTGACCATGAGCCAGCTGTGTGCCAGTACAGCAGAGAAAGCAGAGAGCATCCTGTGCTGCAGCAGGGCGATCTTCTTCTGTCCAGCCTTGCTGAGGCCAGGAGCAGTGTCCAGTTCTGGGCTCTCAGGACAAGAGAGAATCCTGGACAGTGGCCAGGAAAGGACCACTAAGATGATTAAGGGCCTGGAGCATCTCTGCTGTGAGTAAAATTGATGAAGCCAGGACTGCTCAGCCTAGAGAAGGCTCAGGTCTCACTCAAGTACAGAAATACCTGAAGGGAGCTCTAAAGAAGATGGAGCAGGCTCTTTGCCGTGGTGCCCAGTGACAAGACAAGAGGCAATGGGCATAAACTGAAACACAGGAGGTTCCATCTGAACATCAGGAAGTGTTTTCTCCGTGAGAGGGTGACCAAGCACTGTCACAGAGTACCCAGAGAGGCTGCAGTCTCCAGCTGATCTATTCAAAAGCCATCTGGGCACATTCCTGAGCAGCCAGCTCTCAGTGGCCCTGCTGCAGCAGAGCAGTTGGACAAAATGACCCCAGTGGTCCCTTCCAACCTCAGACATTCTGATCATGTGACATGACTTGTAACAAAATATTCAAAATACAATGAAACTATGGACTCTGCTACTGTGTGAAATTTGAACCAGGTTCCTCAGGATTCACTCTGTGCCACGGTTCTCTAATTTTGTATCACTTTGGGTTTAGTAGGGTTATAGCGATAGAAAAACGGGAGTAATTTAGGAGCAAATGCAGTTTTTCATTAGAATTGTTTTCTGCCCTGTGTGTTTGTAAACTTGGGCCAAAATTATGTTTAAAATATTTTTCCCCATGGGTTCTCATATATGTGTTTTTGTAGAAAACCAGACAGTTTTAAATCAATCAGTAGGCTTGTTGACTTTCTTTTCCTTATGAACATATCCACTTCAAGATTTTTTAAAATGTATAAATAGAAAACTTTCATTACATTCACTGGTAGATAAGGGTATTAAGAATTCTGTTTTCTTATTTACACACATAGCTTATTATAAAGTTCATTGGTGCATATGGGCATTTCAGCAACTAGGATAAGAGACATAGTCAGGCTTAACAAATTAGAGAGCCAGATTCCCAGGTTGCACTCTGCAGTTTGTTTATGGAATAATAAACACATGTTGACAGCAACCAAGGTAACTATTGCTGGAGAAGAGGCTGCAACTTTTCCCCCCAGTAAGACATATACACTGAAGAACTAATACTGTTTGTTGAAATTGTAGACATAGGAACAGTAATACCATGATAAATAATCTGGAATATAAATGTAGGAATAAGCTTTATACTGAGAACCTACATTATGCCAGTTTGTCCTTAGAAGTGATTTTAAATTTCAGTGATGTCAATCTCAGTTTGGCAGGAGGCCTCAACAATGAACGTTGCTAGATTGTCTGCTGTTATGGAAGAATTTAGTGTTTCATGTTTGTGAAAAGATAAAATAGAAACATACTACCTGTGTCATCTATTAGAATTGATGGCCTTCTTCTTGTTCTTGCTACAATAAATCATTTCGTTAAATTGTCTTTCACAGAAAATAACAAAAACAAACAAAAAAACCAGAGGCTACTTAGGCACTTCAAAACGCACACGAGACATCAGTGTGATTTTTAAATTGCTAAATATTTTAGATGAAGCCATGGAAGGTTCAGGTCTTCTTGAGTTGCTGAAATCTCCTTTTGATTTTTACATATTTTAAAAGTCTGTATCTGTAGGAGTAGATAAGCTTGTAACAGCAGAGGGTAGTGAAGCCATTATTAGCATCAAGAAACAAAATGTCAATGCACTCTGCAAAATCTGTGCTAGGAGGTCTTCTCAAGGTGCTTTCAGTGAGTGATGTTCAACATTTTCTGTCTTTCCTGACAAGAGGATTACAGAGGAAGCTTTAATTGTGTAAAGGAAGGGACATGAGAATGATTCCATCTGGAGCAGTTCTGATTTTCTGTCATTAGAACAAAGGGGTGCTTTTGTCTTTTCTTTTTTCTTTTTTTTTTTTAATCCGGATCATTTTAGAGGTCTGAGAGAGCACCTGGGTTATGGGCCAAACTGAACCCTGGTAACCTCTGGCTGGCAGCAGGAACAGAATCAGATTGAGGCAGAACAGCTCAAACAGGAACTGATGGAATAAGGCAACTATCAATCAGACTGTGCCCAGAGGAAAGCTGAGTAGGGCCCAATATTTGAAACAATTGGGGCCAGGTGACCCCTTTGTTTTTACACAGGTGAGCAGAGCAGGAGGCAGACACAGGCAGTTAGGCAGGCAATGGTGTGCAGGACCCTAATGTGACACAGAAGGAATGCACTAACACTCTTCCAACATTTGAAAGAAATAATTTAGCATAAATCAAAGATGCATTAAACAGTTCTATGATAAAGTGACATTCTCATTCAGTTTATTGACTAATTTTGTCCTGAAATCTGGAGCTGCTGATTAGAAAATGAAAATTCTGTAAAATTTGCTCATGTTCTAAAAAATTGTCTGAAAAATATTTACTTTCTATTCTGCTTTTGACACCACATTGATTTTTCATTAGCTTCATTCTTTTTGTGGCACTCATGTTGCCTTTTCTATATTTCTATTTCTATATAACCTTCACCTTCCCTGGATCTTTATTTCTATTCATTTTCTTTTTGTCTCACCTCCACTTTATCTTTAATGCCCTTCCAACTTATTCCTCCATCTGTGTCTTTCTTTAAAAAGCATTTTTATGTCAGGTTTTATGATTCATAATATACATATGTAAAAATGTATTTTCAACTGTCTTTTAGCTGCATCACTTATGCATTCAAACTCATCTAATCAAGTTCTCCTAGAGAGATCTGTAAAACTGACTGCAATTTTTACTGCTGTACTACTTCAGAGAGATGGGAACAGAGAGGTGGAAGAGACATTAATCAACATTTCATTTCTAAGCATACATAGACAAAAGAAGATTTCTCTTTTTTATTTCCTGAAGAGAAGGAGTGTGTGACATGGAATTTCTCATTCACCTCTTCAGCACAGATATGAATTTTGCTCTTCTATAACTTGTAAAGTGTAATGTAACATTCTATAATTATTTCACAGGGTTTTCAAGGAAAAACTGGTCCTCCTGGTCCTGGTGGTGTTGTTGGCCCTCAGGTAAATAATTTCCTTTTATAGTTGACTCTGTGAGACCAAGATTTAATGGTTATATTATGGGTAAGGCAGTTGCTTTTGCTGCATTAAAAATACCCTATCAATGGTTATATTAACTTTTGTAACAAAAGTTGTGTAACAATATTAGAAATCTATGCTTAGTAATCATCAGAGATTCCACAAAAAAATAAGAAAATATTTGGGTTACCTTTCCACTTTGTTTTATGTTTTGGTTTTTTTGTTGGTTTGTTGTTGTTTCAGGGGTTTTTTATGTGATTATGAATTGGTGGTTTTCAGAAGTCAAGGATACAGATTTTACTACCATTAAACATTTTAGAAAGAACAATACAATGTGTGAATTTCTTGCCAGAGAAAAATTTTCAGTAAATTTTAGATTGTGGAGAGATAAATTGCCAAAATTTCATTTGGTTTAACCTTATTAATTTACAACTTAATCAACATTTAGAGTTTTTTTAGCTAATTCCCTCCATGGAACTTTTCTGTTAGGGAATCTGAAGAGAGATCTTTCAACTCTCCTGCCTTACAATACCTATTATTCAGAAAAAACACATTACAGAATGTTTCAAGACAAGAATAGTACACGGATTTCTCTCCCATGTCCTTTTTGTAACCTTCTCCCATACACGCTGTGTTTAAAAGCTTCAGTGCTTAAGGAACAAGGTCAGGATTTCACTCTTTGGAAGCTGCACAGACGTGTCTGCAGGCAAAATGCAATGCAAGATTTATTTTATAGGACAAAGATATTTTGTAAGTCAGCCTTGCCTGGAGGGAAGGTGAGGAATGTATGCTAACCAATGGCAATACAGTTTGGTAAATAACAGCTGGATATTGAGAATCTGCTCCTCTCCACTTCCTCCCACACCCTCCAAGACCTTAAATACCTTCAGGTGACTAAAGCTGTACTTTTGTGCTTAGGGTCCTACTGGTGAGACTGGACCAATTGGTGAAAGAGGCCATCCAGGTCCTCCTGGTCCCCCAGGTGAACAAGGCCTCCCAGGTGCTGCAGGAAAAGAAGGTGCTAAGGTAGGATGTGGCTTTGGGGAGCAAACAGGGACAGATAAACTGCTGACAGTGTGACATTTCAAATCCTCATGTAGACATGCAGAAAAAAATCAGAACATACATTGTAAAATCATGATTGGCAGATTTCACCCAGAAGGACTTGGAAGACTGGAAGGTTCCAATTTTAGAGCTGTGTCTGCTTCTACTGAAATAATGAGAATTGTCTTGAGCCAAAAATTAACATTTTTGTAATAAATACTTTTAAAAAAATCATTTGCATATACTATGTGTTCAATATGGAGATACTAAGTAATGACATTTTCACAGCAAGGTAGAAAATTGCATGTGGGCATTTAAAGTCAGATGGGTAGTAGTGAATAAAAAGCTGAAATAAATTTCACTGAATAAGTATAACTTCTTGCTTAATTTTTGGCTACCATTGGGGGACGATAAAAATATTACTTATCTAGTTACTATGTAATTCCATTCAATTTTTGATTATAAGTGGGTATCAAAATTTTTTATTGAATGTATCTTTAAACATATTTTTATGGCTTGTTGTGTTTTCACTATTTGCATTCCATAACTGGTACTGTATTTTGTCAAAGTTCATTATAAATTTAATCACAAACTATTTTACTGATAAAAGAATTAGTGGGTGAATAGCTGGGAGCACAATTTTTGTTTTCATTACTATAGCTAGGATCTGATAGTTAATTTTCATTGCTCATTGTATACCTAAATTTTAAACATATTTTTAAATCAAAATGTAATATGTTTCCCAGGGGGATCCAGGCCCTCAAGGCATTCCTGGGAAAGATGGACCAGCAGGTCTTCGTGGTTTCCCTGGAGAGAGAGGCCTTCCAGGTGCTCAGGTATGATACAAGCACTAGAGCAATTGCCATGATATTTACAAATAAAAGAAATAATGTATTAACTCTTTTATTTCATGAAGTCTTCTACTGTGTTTAAAATAAACAAGAGATCCAACATTGTCAAATATAATTGGCTAGATAAGAAGAAAGGAACTTATTCAGGTTCATTTCTTTGGATCTTTACCTCTTTCCTACTATCTGTCACAAAATTACTCTTGAGCTTTCCAGTTTAGTAGACAAGCTTTTTTTTTTTCCTTTCCATTTTTTAGGGTCCAGCTGGTCTGAAAGGAGGGGAAGGCCCACAGGGTCCACCTGGACCAATGGTAAGTAAACATAATAATTTTATGGAAATATAAACAATATTCCCTAATAATCTTTTTTCTTCTTTTGATGCTGTGTTGTTTTCATTAACGTAGTCTGTAAAACAGCAGAGAGATCAGACTTCTACTAAGTATCCACAATAATAAACATGCAGAGATTATAAAGGTAGAGAATATCTGAAGCCTTCTCCACTAGAATAGTTATGACATTTACTTGCTGCTTGATACTTGTCACTTATACAAATTGGTTTTGAGATGAGAGAGGTTTTCCACAGTGCAAAATTCCATGGACAGTGACTGGTGGGCTTGCCTTGGCTGGATGCCAGGTGCCCACCAAACTGCTCTATCCCTGCCCTCTTCAGCTGGACAAGAGGAGACAAGATACACTGAAAGGCTTGTGAGAGGACTCCTCACACTCTTGCCCACCCACCAGTTATATCATGGGCAAAACAGACTGGGGAAATGCATTTAATTTATTTTCAATTGAATCAGAGTAGGATAGATATGGAGAAACAAAAACAGAGTCTGAAAGCACCTTCTCCCCACCCTCCCTTCCTTCCAGGCTGAACGTCACTCCTGATTTTTGCTTTATCCTGCCCCCAAGCACTGCAGCAGGATGGGGAATGGCCCTCAGTTCATCAGACATTGCCACTCCTTCCTCCTCATGGGGAGGACTCCTCACACTCTTGCCCTGTTCCAGTGTGGGGTCCCTTGGCTGGGAGGCAGTCCCCCATGAACTTGTCCAACATGAGTCCTTCCCATGGGCTGCAGTTTTTCATGAACTGCTCCAGCCTGGGTCCTCCCTGGGGTGCAGCCCTTTGGGAGCAGGCTGCTCCAGTGTGGGTCCCCATGGGATCACAAGTCCTGCCACCAAACCTGCTCCAGTGTGGGCTCCTCTCTCCACAGGGCCACAGCTCCTGCCCAGATCCTGCACCAGTGCAGGCTCTCCACGGGGCCACAGTCTCCTTTGGGCATCCACCTGTTCCAGTGTGGGGTCCTCCATGGGCTGTGCATGGATCTCTGCTCCCCCTCTGTTGTGCATCTTTTCCCCACTTCTTAAGTTCATTATCCAAGAGGTTCTACCCCTGTCACTTTTGGGCTCAGCCATGGCCAGCCCACGGGTCCATCTTGGAGCTGGCTGGTGTGAGCTCCACTGGACATGGGAGGAAGTAGCATCTTCCCCCAGAAGTCAGCCCTGTCATCCCCTGCTACCAAACCCTTGCCATGCAAACCCAGTACTCCTGTGTTCCCTTTGTGCAACTGTGTAAAATCATGTCAGGCAGGAATTTTCCTTCTTGGCATTTTAAGCTCAATAGTAGAGTATGCTTCAAGTTGCCTGTTCTCTGTTGTCATGCTTTTTGTAAAGAAGTTCTACAAGGATGCACTGGCATTCCAAACATGGTAGAGTTATTCCCAAATGTGAATTGTCTAGATTTTGACAGTCATCTTGTCAACTTATTTCTTTCATTCAGTGCAATTGAGGTTAAAAAAGAAAAGAATCAATCACAGCTATTCATGTTAGAAAAAAAAGTAATGGAGGAGCTGAATTTCTATGTGCTTCAACAAAGCTCTCTTATGTCCTTGCAATTCATATTCAGATTAGAATGCATTAAACAAGGATAAAAAGCCACACGTAGTGCAGTACAAGTAGTACATGGGACTTGAATTCTTAAAATGAATTATTGAATTATTAATGCCAGAAACCTGAATTTACAATTCTTAACACTATGCAGTATGTATATATATATATATTCCCAAAAGGCACCAAAATAAAGAATGGAATGGAATGGAATGGAATGGAATGGAATGGAATGGAATGGAATGGAATGGAATGGAATGGAATGGAATGGAATGGAAGCTAGTAGGGAGAGTCAAAAGTCATATAATCTTGCCTATGAAGAACCTGAAATGTTAAAAGAAAGGATGAATTAAAGTCAAGAAAGCATAGACCAGAAGAGTCTTTTCAATCTAAAGGTCAAGTCTTGATTTTTTGTTGAAGGAGCCCCTAAGGCTGGGCTGACCTCTGGAGCAGATGGTTCAGGTGCAGTGACCCAGAGCCCCTCTGAGCATGCACAGAGCAGCCAGCACAGGCAAAGCTCAAAGCTTGTGACATGTGACACAGTCCCCTTTGCCAGCCAGCATTGTCCTCACAGGAGCTGTGCCACTCCTGTCCTGGCTGCTCAGAAAGACACATCACACAAGATGTGAGGCACACCTGATCTAGTGATAGTTGTCTGTATTCTGAAATCCATATGTTTGAATTGAAATTCAGATGATCCATGTTTTCCTAATTCTTATAGGGTGTGTATAAGGTAGTGTTTTAGTTGAAAACACTAGAGCTTTTTTGAGGAGGATGTCTCAATTATCCCCATTTACCATCCTTTGGTTCAAATCACAGAGCTCTCTCAGAGCTCATGAATAGTATTCCTTTCATGTGAAACTAAATTGGTAGAGAAAATCCAGGAACACTATTAATGCTCCCCAGCTAATGGGAGTTCAGTGCCAGACTGAAATCATCATTAATTATAGTCCAGAAATACACAGAGTATGGGTGTCAGGAGCACACTACCAAGAACTTCAGTTCAGAAACCCCTTTCTGTTGGGGCCACCCTTCCTGCTGAGGTAAACAGTCATAGAAAGAAAGGAGGCTGGGAAATATTGCATATCGTTTTTCCAGTCTTTAAGAAATAGATGTAGTGGTAGCAGGAGTTGAAAGAGAGTTTGAAGGGCAAAATTTATAATTTTTTAAAATATGTTTTGAGCTCATTGTAGTGCAAGGGGGCCACTTAAGGTACAAACAGGACTAAGTTGCCCTTAAAGTATTCCAAGAGTCCTCAGTAGAATTTTTATCTGTTTCCTCTTTAATTACTAACTTGTTATCTTGAAACAGTATTCTGTCTAAAAGAGGTGTGTAGATGCCCTTAATGCTGGGTTTCTTTGCACTTTCAAGCACCACAATTAAACCACCATTGCTTGCTTTTTTTCACAGAAGCTCACAGCAGACCACGAGCATCAAAGAGTCCGAAAATATTTTCCCATCTATTTTTAACCACCAGCGGGTACACACAGAAGTGTAATTGTAGTGGAGTCTTCATTTGCCATTTATAATAGGAAGAGATTCCATGCCACTGGCTGACTTTCCTCCAATTGCCTGCCAATACCAATTGTTTCTAACTAGATATATAGTCAATTATAAGCTTTATTTGGCTGGTGCGTACATCTGCAAGCATACCAAACAAATGACTGCTCCAAATTCTGTGCATATGCCAATTACTCTGTTTAGAGGGATTTGGACAAAAGAAAGAGATGCTTGAATGCATATCAAAGCAAGAGGGGGTTCTGCAGGATTGAGGGGGTGTATTTTCATGGTTTGGGTTTTTTGGGGGGGTTGTGGTTGTTTTTTTGTTATTGGGGGGATGGGTTGAGGTTTTTTAAACAGTTCCCTTTTATCTGCTCTCTTTGTTGCTTCTGTTTGTTTTCTTCCCTTCTACTACCGTGTGGAATGCTGAATGCTGATGAGAGAAAGCTCTTTGGAATGTCAAGCAGTCATTTTTCATTTGCTCATTTAGGAATAGGATGCTCAAATTAGACTCAGAATAAGCCAGCTGTAGGCTACCCAATTATCAGTACTGAACTATCTGGAGCTATCTTCATCTATCTGACAACATTTTACAGTCATGGGGACCTTCACTTGTTGAGCATTTTGTTAACCATCAGCAAAGAGTATTGCTACTACTATGCAGTGTATACAATAGCTGTCATTACATATCTCCTCACAGGAGGTGAGATAAAACCAAGGTTGCTAATGAGTTTATAGTATGTATAGCAATACAAGGCAAAAAGTGCCTGTAGAAAAGTTAAAAGAAAACCAAAACAAATTAATAAAAAGATTCCAGGATGTGAGTACTGCAAGACCAAAGGTTAACAAGTGGTTTCATAACACAAGGAGCTTGTTTCATAGAGCTAACACAGAAAGAGAGAACAGACTTAAGAAGCTGCTTAAAATGCATTTTTGAATTGGGATTAATATGTACTGCTGTGCTAAGAGGCCACTCTCTCAGAGAAAGGAGCAGTTCCTTGAAAATAGAAGGTGTAGTCCCTCTTCATAACTCACATGAAATGCAAAGATAAATGTGAAAAGTTGGCTGATTAAAAAGAGCTATTGAAAAGTATGACCTCTGTTAGCATCTGCTGTCTGACACAGGAAAGATCTATGAGTTATTTGGGTTTTTTCCTCTCTATTCTTACATCCTCCTGATGACATGACATAAAATTGTTTAGCTTATGAGAGCTGACAAGATCAGAGACCATGGTAGTATGGCTGTAGGGTAATGACTTTTTCTTGTTGAATTCACTGAAGCCGTAGGAACTAAAATAACAGAAATAGGACAGAAACTTAGGCAGACTTTAAAAAAACCCCAACACCTGGAAAGATAAAGTAATCTATGATTTCATCTATGATGCAAATACTTTGTTTGAACACTCATGCAAACTTAGATCTTACTGAAATTACTTGCTAAAATACTTGGAGAAACCATTCAGCACTCTTTTCTGTCACATTTATGTGGAGAGAAAAGCACCTTATTATGTGTAAATTAGTATCAGTTGTGCTAATGAGGTCAGTCTTGGACAAGTATGTCATGAGTAAAAGCAAAAAAAATAGGGTCCTCATAGGTGAAAGCATCTTAAAACTCCAAATTCTAAAAGACAGCAAATTTAATCTTGCTTAAACATGAAAAAACGGTTATTTAGAGTCTCAGGGTACACCACCAATTACTTCTTCATTCTGTGATGTATCATACTGCTTCTAGTATATCAATTGGATAAGTGAAATTACCAATCATTACTTTTAAATGTTGCAAACTATCTTGAAGGTGTAAAGCTGAAAAGTTGGGGAAATATTTTTGTACCACAAACAGTTAGCAGTATTCTCTTAATGCAGGAATTGTAAATTATTTAAAAGATGGAAAACAAAGATGCAGGTGCCTGTTGCTTCATTTTTAATTTGTAATACTAGATTTTTAATTTTTTCTGTGCTTATCTAAAGATGCCTGTACATAAAGAAACCTCCTCTGTAGAACACACTAAATTAGTCACTATACTTGAATGGATTTTTAGAGGTGAAATGAAATGCAGAAATGTGATCATCACAGCAGTGAACAGCACAAATCTTTCCTAAAAATTTTGGTTGTGGTGTGCCTTAGTTCTGTATTTTGATATGGTGAATATTCTTTCATCAAAGTAGAATGTTAATATATTTTGAAAACATAGAGGGAAATAAGTTCTTGAAACAGGCTAGTCATCTCATTAGATGAACAAATACAGGAAGTGGTATTTACAAAAAATAAAATTAATATTGTATGAACTGTATTATGAACTTCAAGTTGGTCCTTTCAGCTTTTTTTCTTTACTTGCACACATGGTGGATGTGTAACCCTCAAGCAGCAGAACTGGCACTGATGAACATCTCTGTTGACTTGCCTGATGGAAACCACCAGCACCACCAGGGCTCTCAGAATTCCTTTCTCCCCTGTTCCTTTCCCAGGGCTCGCCAGGAGAGCGCGGAGCCGCGGGCACTGCTGGCCCCATTGGTCTGCCCGGCCGGCCTGGCCCCCAGGGGCCTCCCGGCCCTGCTGGAGAGAAGGGTGCTCCTGTGAGTAACCACAGTCCCATGAAACTGCCCCAGCACACTCTGCATTCCAGAATGCCCTTGTTCCCACTCTGGTGTTTGCCTGTTCAATATGATTCTCAGAATACCAAACCTACTAATTTTAGATTTACAGATATGTATATAGTAAAACATTTCTTATTGTACTCTCTTACATCAGGAAAGGTTAATCCTGTTAATATCGCAGCGGGGAGTGGATATAAATCTGTCTTTTATTAAAACATTGCACCCATCCACTCTGCATTAGAGTACAATTGTATTTGACATCGGCTTCCATTAGTATTTCACATAACTCTCTTATATATTCTCTTCCCTTGATAGTTTTCTTTCTGTTATGTTTTCTGTTTTGTTGGTTTTTTTTTCTGGAGGGGGGTGGGTTTTTTAATTTTATATTGGTACTGTGACTCCCTGTAGTGAAATTTTCATTACTCTCCTGTGATAATGTGGATTACTTCATTTTCTTCAAAACCAGGGTGAAAAAGGTCCCCAAGGTCCAGCTGGACGTGATGGAATACAGGGTCCTGTAGGACTTCCTGGTCCTGCTGGTCCTAGTGGTTCTCCTGGAGAAGATGGTGACAAGGTGAATCATTGTATTTGGTGAAGGTGCATCTGGGAGAAGATCTGTCAGTACAGTTCTCTGTAGCTTTCCTCACAATAAATAAGTGACAAAGCAACAAATCTTATCCCTGCCTCCCCCAAATTCCCTCTGCCTACTACAAAAAATACCTAAAAACCTCTTCTATAACCAAATGTCTGAGGGACAGATGCCATGGGACATTGGGATTTGTGTTAAAGAACTGGTAGAAAAACATTTATCCTGTCAAAGAAACAAGGATGAAAATGTGGCAAAATAAGGCAAATGATGACAAAATTGATTTTTGCCTATTTTAGAAATTTGGTCTACTGAATGAGTAAAATGAAATGTCTTCAGTAATATACAGGGACTCAGAACCACCAGAGGTTGTGCTGGTGGGTTGAGGGTGTCAAAATAATTATGTTCACAGCAGAGATATTCTGTTGACCTCAGGCAGAATTTAGAACACAGCACCTTTCAGGATCATCTGGTGTGGTTGCTTGACCCAGCACTTCTCTGTTAGTTAGCACAGGGTAAAGATTTCAACATTCATTTTTGTGATGCATGAGTGTTATTTATTCCACAGATAATATTTTCTGTGATTTAATTTTTCTTTTATTATTGTATAAAGAAAACATTATTTGCTAACGTGTTTTCTTGGTGATTTGAATAATTTTGAAGTTTTGAAATACTGTACGCTCCAGTGAAAAGCAGTTGTTCAGTCATAAACAGTTACAAGTGTCTGTAAATCAGGATACTTTCATTATAAGTTCATATTGAAGGTGACATGAGCAATACAATTTTCTTTATTTAGAGCTCAGTTTCATTATACTTCAAAGCCAGGTCTTGTTGCCCTTTTCAATTCAGCAATCAATATCTGGATTAATATGACATACTATTGATCACTACAGAATTGCTCCTTTTCGACTTTCACACTTGAAGCAGCAGCATAAAACATAGAAGAACAATATCAAAGGGAACGTTTAGAGATACCATGATACTAATTTCAGCTAAGTGTGAAAGAGACCATTTTAAACAAGTTTAACTTTTAACTTTCAATTACAGGGTGAAATTGGTGAACCAGGTCAGAAAGGTAGTAAAGGTGACAAAGGAGAAAACGTGAGTAGTGAAATCCTTTGTGCATTACATCTATTCTTCATAAATAAAAGGCATTCATGCATGAAGTATGCAGGTAGCCTTGGTACATAAATGACAGAAACAGAGACGCACTCCTAAAACATTCCTTCAAAATAATGTTCTTTTAATGCAACACTAGAGGTTGGTACTTACAGATCCAGGCATGTATTTAATATTGCTCATGTTCCTAGAGCTTACAGAATCATTGCAAAATATAAACTGCATTCTTAAACACTCTCCAGTATCACTGAAATTCCTCCATTCTGCATTTGAACTAGAGAGACCAAGAATTTTCATACGTTCTGTTACTGTGCTGAACTTCACTGACTGCATTGGGTGAACATACCCAGCTTTGGCTTCTTAGCCATGATAAAAACTATGGAGACTCGGTAGAGGAGTCTACGAATGTAGTTTTAAAATTTTTAAAGGATTTCTAATTCTTGGGGAGTACATTTAACTGATGGAAGATGAAACAGCTTATACAAGTTTTCATATATTATCATTAGGCCCATCAGAGAACCTAGGACTAATCAGGTTTCTATTGTTTTGATTTGACATTTTTCTGTCTTCAAAAATTAATTCTAAAGTTCAAGCACTCCCGCTTTTTATTTATGCCAGACATATAAAATTAGCTTTTTTTCACTGTGAAATTTGAGGCTAGAAAGAATAAAACTAGCATTTATTTATTTCTGTTTGATTGTGGTTTCTTTCCTAAAAATTCAAAATGGTATGTTTTTACTTCTGCTCAATTTCAAGATACACTGGTACTTTACTTGAATATTTTTCCTTAAGAAAAAATTGTGGTGGCAGAAAGATCCCTTTTATTGTTATATTTCAACACTATTCACAGTTAGCAAAGCTCCAAATTCAACACAGGGGCATTCATGCTTAAGTACAGTTATCTTGAAAACAGTGTATTTTTGACATTAACAAGTTACAAAACAGTATATTATTTTTTTAAATTGCACCAAATTTCTGGCTTATATATTATCAAATTATGTTTATGGGAGGATATGTACATACTCAAGCAAATCACAGGTCATAGAATTACAGAATCACAGAATGGCTTGGGTTGGAAATGAACTTCAGGATCAGCTACTTCCAACCTCTGATCCAGCTCCACTTCAGGCTTTGCATGTGACCACAGGCACATCCTGTTTTCCCCTTTGCCATGCCTCTTCATTAGAGATGTTTTGCATCAGAGAAATTCAGGGAAAAAAACACAAGCTGCACTCTTGTGTTTCAGATAATTTTAGCACAGCTAGTTATGCTGAGCATTAGACTGTGACCACAGTTCCCATAGTGAGTACTGATGCGTTTTGGGCTGTTCCAGCAGACCTGCTTTACAAATAAAGTGTCTGCAGCATTATCATTTCAGAGTGTATCCTGGATTCCCAGTCTCAAGGCTTAATGCATTAGAGAATATTACAAATTTTTCTTGAAATACAGTGAATGTGTTGAAGTCACGTCTTCACGTGTCTATTTGCCCTCAACTGCATTCATTCAACCCTGACAATTTCAGAATGTGTTTATTTTAAATCTGCTTTTCTTTCAACATGCTGACAGATGCCTGTTGGGGCAGGGAGAAAAGGCTTGTTGGTCACCTCTGAAAGGTTCTGAAGAGGAAGTACCCAGTTCTGAAATCAAAGGACATAAAGAACAGATATTTACAATCTCAAACCACCCACAAAAGGCCCTGGTGGGCATTTAGAGCCTGATCACAGCAAGGATCCTGATCAAAGAACTGATTCATCTTTCCTATTAAAGAAGAGCTGGAAAAATCTTCAATTCCCCATTGAAACTAACAAAGATTTATTTTTGTGGGTCTGAAAATATTGTGCCTAACTATGTTGGCGTAGTCTAGCTAAGACAGCACAATTTTGTTGTTGGTGTGCTGTCCTCTCTTGAACTTCAAAACCTGCACAGTTATCACAGCTGCCTTTATTAACTGAAGATTCTCTCATGATTCTGATTCGTTTTTCTCCATTTGCCCTTCGGAGCAATGGATAAAAAGAGTCTGGCCATGTGTCCAAATAATTCCTCATTAATCAATTGCAGAGTACGTTCCAACAGTGCTTTATATCAAAATGGGTTTTTAAATGAGTTTAAAAATGTGTAGGCCTCATTCCAGAGCCTATAAAATGAAGGAACACACTGCAGCATCTCAAAGAGTGTGGAAGAGTCCATGCATGCCAAATTCCTTTCTCATGGTAACACTTCCCAGTCAGCTAGAGCTTTCCTCAGAGTCTTTTCATTTAGATGTCACCACAGAGGCTAGAAAGCTTTGTTTCATGGATTGCCATCAGGTATGGGACAAAAATAAAACTGTGAAAGGGAAGAAATACAGATGCTTCACACTCCCTAGAAAATAAAATGCTCTAAAATATATATAAAACCCAGAGAAAGAAATAGATTACAAGACTTAAGAAGTCCCTTTTTATAATTCCCCCTATAAAGGGCACAATAATCTAATTTTAGCCCTAGCAAAGTCTGTAAATCCCAGCATTATTCTGCTCTAAACCAGAATTTGAAGCCTAGAAGTTGTAGGCAATTTGGCATCTGAAATAGACTAGAATTAGCCAAGGCCAGGTGTTAAGTTTTGTGCCTTCTTAGCGTCACTCTTTATCAGTCTACTTCCTCTAGTGTTGCAAAAACAAGATTCAAACTACCACATCATTTAAAGCTCATCATAAAGTAGTATCTTGCATTCCTGTACTCTGATAGCTTCATTATATCACAGCTGCATGACTGACTTCTAATTATGTGCAATATAACTTAGTTATTATTCTGCAGGGAGAATGAAAAAAAAGATGTTCCTCTCAGAGACTGAGGGGATTTTTGCTTTCTGTTGAAAAGAGACTTAATATCAAAGAGAATGTGATTCCCAGTGCTCAGCAAGAACTTGCACTTTTTTATGTCTCCTGGAGGTCAAATTAAGCTTTGTGCCATTGCAACAGTAATTAGCAGTTTCATAAAAACTACTCCAAATAATAAGTATTTGAATTAAAGACAGATCTTCAGATGATGTTTTAAAGGTTGATGAATGTTTTGCAGAAATCTCATTGAAAGTTTTAATATTTTTAATTGTGAAAAAAAATTCATTTTGATTCATATTTGCATGGAAATCTATTCTGAAACATTAAAAATGAGCTTCTAACAAAGGCCAGCATTGTCTAATTATAGATGTGAAAATCTGACTTTTTGAGACAAATAGCTTGTACTGAATGGAAAGGACTTGCATGGAAATGCTGAATAGATTGTGATCATGCAAGCTGGGTTTTCTCTCATGTCTGTATTTGCTTTTAATCTCACTGCAGATGTCACAGTCACTAACTTGTCCTTTTGGATGTGTGTTTGTTGCAGGGTCCTCCAGGTCCACCAGGTCTGCAGGGCCCTGTTGGAGCCCCGGGTATAGCTGTAAGTAGCTCCTTCAGAGCCAACCCCAACCTGATACTGACTTCTCTGAACTGTTTGCTCCTTACTCAGGAATAGATTTCAAAACACCGCTAACAGTTCTGTCCCTGCCCACTTACATGCAGTTCTTTATTGAAAACAAGCCTGCAGGGATGTTACTGTATGGCAGATTTACAGCAGGGCAATAATTTGACAAAATTATTAAAAATACTGTGAACAGTGAATGGGGGCCATCCTTTCAGTGAACTTGTTTGGTGGTGTGTTTGGCAGCTCAGTACAGAGGCAGTTAAAACAGTGTCTCTTAATAAAATCCACCTGATACCAAGTGAATGAATTCTTATTTTTATTTAGAAGGCTCTGAATCCTTTTACCCTGAATATTGATAGAACTCTTTGCAACTCATATTTACATAGAATATTTATGCAAATGTGATAGAGAGGGGGAATTCAGGGAAAATTTTTGTGAGAAATTGACCTATATTAAACCAGAGCATGTGCTGATGTTCTGTTTGTGTAACAGACTTCATCCAGCCAAGATTGTGAACATGCATTTATAAAGACATTTGGTGTGATTCTGAGCCCTTTAGTAGTTGTTTTCCAGTCATTTCCATGGAGCTTTTCCTGTTGTTATTATCAGAGCTGTGATAGTTTTGTCCTTCATTGTTTCCACACAGGGAGGTGATGGAGAGCCAGGCCCAAGAGGTCAGCAAGGGATGTTTGGGCAAAAAGGTGATGAAGGTCCTCGAGGCTTTCCTGGGCCCCCAGGCCCTATTGGCTTACAGGTAAATGCCTTTATTATTTTACCTTACATCTGTAAGAACACTGATTTCTGTGTCAGAAACTGAATGACTCCTGTCTTCTATTAAATAAATAAATGATAGCATCCGTTAATTAGAACTCAAAGATCCCATACTAATGGGGCTCATGCATAAACAACAGACTTAATGCAGCAGGACTACATATATATATATATTTATATATATTTATATATATTTATATATATATGTATGTGTATATCAGAGCATAAATTATCCAGACTCCCACCTGAGCTCTGGATAATCCTGGCAGTGATTTTTAAAATCACCCAGTTTAGCATTTCTATGTGAGTTTTTTGGGTTTTCTTTTTCCCTTAGATTTATTGTGTCAGTTTAAGCATTCTAGGACTACCTATACATTTCCTGTAATATGAAAAACTCCCTTCCCTTTC
The DNA here is from genome assembly GCA_013397375.1 of Toxostoma redivivum. Taxonomy (NCBI): domain Eukaryota; kingdom Metazoa; phylum Chordata; class Aves; order Passeriformes; family Mimidae; genus Toxostoma; species Toxostoma redivivum. The sequence goes on from VXBI01008954.1 coordinate 288,431, forward strand.
TTTCCATTTTAATGCAAATAGGTATTTTTCTTCTTGTTTTATCATCCTGCCCTCTCTCAAGTTCACAAATTTGATGTGTAGATCTGATTCACATTCTTTCATATTGATTTGTAGCTAATCATTCCAGGGACCCTACTTAGAGTATTCTTCTCTGTGTTTTTTTAGGGTCTTCCTGGCCCACCAGGTGAAAAAGGTGAAAATGGTGATGTGGGCCCAATGGTAAGACTTCTTCCCTACTGGTCACTCTGAAGGACATAAATATTCTCCATATATTATTGTCTTTTCTGTATAGCTCACCATTTGATAAGATACTCCTGAATTTAGTATGAAACATAATGTTTTGTGTAACATAAACTCTCTCTGGGTATACTTTGCTTTCCCACATCTATCCCCTCATCATTAATATCAAGATTTAGGTAACATGAGAAAATACTGAAAAATAGATAGCAAAGCAGATGTTCTGCATGCCTGAGACAGGACAGTGACAATCAGGTTCAGGAAAGAAAGGGGAAAAGTAAATACCACTGTATCAGAGTCTGGAGCTGCCTTCCTGAAGTTCAGGCACTGTATTAACATACAGCATCAGGTAGTTGCGGGCCAGATGATGGCAAACACTGGCTCTGTTTAATTTCCCTGGGTGATGCACTTTCCAGCTGTTTCTCCTGCTGACAGAATGCCTTGTGAGCAGTTCCTGACTGCCATTCAAGCTCTCTACTCAGTACATTTGCCTCCAGCACCTTGTGCAAAGTCTGGATGCTTCATTTCTGCCCATCCGTAGGCACCATGGTGTAGTTCTGCCCCAGGGCAGTGCTGTCACTTGACACTTGAGCTGGTCCAGGGTCTCTGTCAGTGGGATGGGCATGCAGAGATCCTGTAGGGAGAGAACCAATCCTCAGGGGGTCCTGAGCATTGTGTCATGTCCAGCTCAGGTACTGTGTGACACAGCCTGGGTCTCCTGTCACCTTGTGAACTCATCCAGCAGGAACCAGTCTGACCCTGCTGTTCCTGTTGCATGGTGAAGATTAAAAGCCCTCTACAGATTGAGTATATTATTTTTATTGGTCAGAAATTCTTCATGGTTGTTACTATATTATATCTGTTCTATGATTCTGTCATATCACATTGTCTCTTTAATACAGGGTCCACCTGGCCCACCAGGTCCAAGAGGTCCTCAGGGTCCTAATGGAGCTGATGTAAGAATCAACCTATTTTTTTGTCTTGCTAACTGAGTAATAAGCATTCTATTTTGGACAACCATATTTGGGATAACAAATATCTTTTATCATGTAGGGTCCTCAAGGCCCCCCAGGCTCAATCGGCTCTGTTGGAGGTGTTGGTGAAAAGGTGAGTGTGGATGGAAACCTTCTAGAAAGAGAAAACATTGGAATAGGAATGCTATATGATATTCATTCATTAAAATTATTTTCATTGCTGCTTTCAGTCCTCTATTCAGAAAATTTTCTGCCAGGATATGGAGTGAGTTTGTTTGGGATTTGTTATTTTCATATTTTACCTAAGGAACATGCTAGATTGTATCTTCCTTGTTCTTAAAGGAAAGGTGAGGTATGCAAGGATATAAGGGCTGTTTTTCTGTGATTTATTTGAAGCAACAGAGTAAACTACTATATAGTGCTGAGCAAGCAAAAAGTTCAAAAGAGAGTCTTAAAATGTTTGTTTATATTTATTTTATCAAGCTGCATGACCTTGACCACATCACCTATGTAAGCCTACAAGCCTTTTGCTGTAATGTTCTAGATTTAACATTAATTTTTTCCTGAACTTTTGGGATGGGAAAGAAGATTCTGAGTAGAGCACAAGATGGAGGAAACAAAATAGAAATATATTCCAGGCCACTATATAAATTCCTTCTTGAGAAACTATGTAGATTGCTCTTGAGTATTTAATGATTTGCCACAGAGTATCACATATATTCAAAAAAACACCGATGATAGTGAATCTTAGAAAAGACATCTCTAGGGATGTCAGTACTGGTAGTTGTTTAGAAAGCTTTCCATATTGTTAACTTTTCAGAACATGAAGCAAGTTTTCCCTTTTTCTAACTAAAATAATGTTTTAAAAGACTCTTCATGTTTCATGTTTTGTTTTTTTTCTACATGCCCAACAATTAAATCACTTGCCAGTGTTTATTATAGAATGATATAACATAATATTTGGTTTGATGGAGAAATATCCTACTTTGTCTCCCTTACTGTCCTTTGAGACCAGAGGGTATTGAGCCCAAACAGATGTCATTGTGTCCAGCTGGCAGTGCTTCACTGCAGTGCTTCTTTCTCAGGATGTGGCTCTAAGCATCAGCTCACCTCTTGGGACCAGCAGCATTCTGGTGGTCATTTTCAATCTTTCTTCCCCAAAATTGCACAAGACACACAAAACACGATGCTCTCGTGCTTGACTGCATTATTAACAAGGATATTCCTTCTAATGTACCAAGTTCATGACATTGTTCATCCAGTCTACTTTAAAACAGATCTTGGCCTCATGAAGGGCTGCAGGATTTGTTTTTTTCTCTCTGGGAAGAGTACCAAAAACGTGACATAGTCTAGGATTTGAGAGAAATAAGTTACTGGGAAAAGAGAGACTGTATGTCAGTGGAATACAGAAAATAATGGGCATTGTGGGAAGAAAAAAATTTTCCTGTGACTACTACTGAGAAAAATGTTAATTATAAGGACATCCAGGGTAGCACCCAATTATATTCAGTGCTTTAAAAAACCTCACCTTGTATAATATTGTGGCCCATTGAACTTGATAGGAATTTTGCCATTGGTTTCAGTCACCTCTTTAATTTTCAGTGTTTCATGATCATATTATATTCCAGTCATTTTCTAAACACATTGCCTTATATTGAACTCCTTCCTCCTTTGTTTCTCCCTGCAACTCATCTGTGTGATTTAGAATCACTGTTTGTGATGATTAGGCCATGAAATTTAATTCAAGAACATGAAGTTCAGACTGTTTATCACTTGGTTGTCATTTTTTATTTCCTCTAGCTTATATCCCATATTCTCTGCATTCACAAAGGGAAGCTTCCAAGTATATTATTTTGGAAGTTTATATTAATTGTAATTACTTTCCTCCCTTCTCCTCCTCAGGTTTTAGTACATGCGAGGGTATTTTCCTTGTTAGGATATCTTCCTTCTTAATTTCAGTTCCATTTAATGAGATTTCAAGCTGAGATATCATCAAGAGTTGTTTTGTCAGGGGGAGTTGCTGCAAGTGGAGGACAGGTCATGCTTTTAAACAAAACATGCATTTTTTCCTTCCTTTTCTTCCCACACACTTTTCCCCCAATGTTTTTCTTATTATGTCAGCATGCTTTGGCCTCTGCACCCCTTTTAGGAAAGACACACCATAATACAGATAATTCAATGTAGTGAGTGTAGAATGTGGAAAAACATTTTGGCATCATCCCTGTCACTGTTGAGGAGAGAAGTAGGTTTGCTCACTTGCATATTTTAATGGTTTGACCAGGCGATATTTTTACATTAATACAGGGGTTTCAAAGCCCCCTTATCTTCTGGCAGAGATAAACAGTTTTTGTCACACTTAATGCCATGCATTTTTAACTAGCTTGTTGTTTGCCCTGTTCTGCACACTAGGGCCTGAATGTTCAAAGGCATCAGCGCTGCAAATGTTCCTGTAGCCCTGCATTATTAATGCAGTAACCTCCACGAGGGCCTGGCAGCCTCACTCTCAGCAGAACCACTTAAATGCAGCTGCCACACCGAGAGCAGTCGCTTTCTTCTGCCCTTAATTAAGAAAAATGGAAAACCAAAATGTACCTACACATGCTTATCACTAATCTGACATCAAAGGTCTAACATGCAGATATTCTAAATAGCCAGGAAGTTGCTCATGACTTCTCTAACCTGTCTTAGTATCTACATAAGAATTTACAACAGAGGGGAAACCGATCAAATAATTAACATTACTTCCACAAAACCTAATGAAATAAATTTGCCTTTCTAATTTAGATTAATTTGTGATAATTGCACTGAGCACTGTGCTCTTCTTGTACCCCTTGTCCCTTCCACAGCACGTTATAAACCATCAGAGTTAGAGAGCAATGCAAACCCAGCATCTGCAGAACCTAAGCATTTGTTCTGTAGCCTCTCAGAGTTCAGACCTGGTTTACTGCATGAAAGTCTGGTGTTAGAAAACCCCTATACTCACCTGGGTTTGAATTTCTTCCTATTATATTGTTAAAAAAAAATTTCCAAAGTAGTACACTAATAAGGAGTCCAACACAGTAAACAAGTGAGATCAATAGTTCTCATGCTAAATCATTGATTTATACTGCAGATGGAAGTGAGAGGACAAAATCAATTGAGTATCCTGTCTCTCAGCTTAAAAACATGTTTGATATGTGTTCACAGACAATTTTATGTCCATATCATTTTTCCACACATGTATGCTAAGGTACCTAATCCAGGCTTGTCTGTGATATTTTAGGCTGCCTAAATATATCCATCCTAACAAATTACTTTTAATAACTTTACATGACCTACTGACAGTGATATTTTCTCATCCTTCTCCATCTCTCCAACATGCTTGTAAACAAGAGCCCTCCCAGAAAACACAGCCTTTAGAATTTCTCTCAATTACATTTAGTTCTCCACAGAGCCATTATATATATATATATATATANGAGAATGGCAAAAAGGAGCAAAACCAACTTTTCACAACCCAGTCAGTTGCAAAGTTGCCTCTCATTGTTATAAAATGAAACACCATGTCCCAGAATTTAACCAAAAGGTGGCAGCCTTCTATCCACTATCTCTGTGCTTTGTATGGACAGTTCTCTAAAACTGATCATAAGGAAAACAACAAATTTTAAATCTTAAAACTTTTTAATAATGTTTTTTAAATGTTAACTTTTAAACTACTTTGTCTAGCTTGATAAAAAACCATTCTGCTTGCTTAATCCAAGGAGGTTTTCAGAATTAAGCATGTCTGCAAAATAACATGACCCTTTGTAGTTCAAGATGTCTCTTTCCTTTTTGTAACTCTGTCAGAGGAAGGCTTTGCCTAGGAAAGACCACAGTAACTTTTAAAAGATCTGAGCTGCTAACAAAAGAGAGAAATATCTCCAGAGATGGATTAAATCTATTATTAGATCATAAAGTCTGTTTCCCAACAGAACATGAAATATTTCCCATGGAGAAGATGCATCAGATTCTGAATTAAAGCCATTGTTACTAAAAATGAAAAGAAAGACTAGGGCCAACAATAGCTTTAGATTACACAGGTTTTAATAGCTATAAATATGCATTCTGTAAATATATATATCAGCTACAATCTTCTCTATCAAAACACCATTTAACTCCCTTAACAGTTATGTTGACCAAATACAGCATTTCATAGTACCTAATGCTTGGAATATAGAAATCACTGTCAGATAAAACAAGGACTGCATACATGGAAGAGGCACATTTTTAGTAGAGCAATGATAGAGAAATATTAATGCGAGATGAAACTTTAACTGGTCTCATCTTTCACAAATGCCCTTTAAGTGAACATCTTGACATTTTCTAGCCCTTCCAATTTCTCTGTTTTCCACACTGCTGCTTGCTGGGGAGCTGCTGTGCACAGAGCCAACATCACCATGTGTGCTGGAGCAGGCACCCCCAGTGCTCCCCTCGTGCTCCCAAGTGTAGGTCAGAGGGAGCCCAGTGTTGCATGATAGCATGAAGATGTGTTTGTCAACAGGAAGGGTAAGAATTGTATTATAAATCAAATGTGGATCGTCATAAATTAAAGTATCATTAGGCAAAAAGGCAGAAAAAGAACTCTCTCTGTGAGAAGCTGCCAAGGGGATTACACTGCACAAGTGCTTGTCACCAAAGACTGGGCACTTTCAGTGCTCTTAGGTCACTGCTTTATTTTGTCCTGCCATGGCCTCACCTTTGGAAAAGCTCTATATAGTGGACTCTGGGAATATAGTATGGCTACTAACTGGAATAACACATTTTGGTGATTCCAGACTTCATTCTCTGTTGCTACAAAAATCTCATTTGATTGATGGTAGGCATGGACAAAACCCCAGTGCTAATGATGCTGCAGACTCAGTAAATGCTGTGCAGAGAACAAGGAAATGAAGATTATGAATTTTCCTAGAACACATACTTAACGCTTATTGACCTGAAGCATCCACTACAGGTTTTGTTTTGTTTTAAAATGAATGCTACATCACAGATGTAAATTAATATTAAACACTAAAAGGGATCATTAATTTTTGAGGTTCCTACAAATTGAAGTATATCTAATAAAACATACCAGTGTTTCCAAAGGCACATTCACCCTTTAAAAGTGCCCTTTTTAAAGGGCATATTAATATTGCTCCTAAAATGTTGGTTATCTGTTAATTATCCTAGTCTAGAATTCAGTTGAGGGGTACTGAAATATTTTCCTTTAATCTAATGAAATATTTGCACTGAGCCAAATTCTGGTCCCAGTGAGGTTATCATGCTGCTATGAGCTTCTCTAAGAAATAGTTCAGTATCTACACCATAAGTTTTGTTTAAAATTGTATTTTATAATTTACAGTTTTATACTGACCACGTGGAAATGACAGACATGCACAAATTAACTGAACTGTTGTAAAATGAAGAGGAGCATGCAGGTCATTTAGGTTAGGAAGGATACACAAATTCATTCCAATTCTGTGAATTCCGTAAATGATTGGGTAAAATGCATTTTCAGCACTGAACTACTCTTGTTCATAGATGTAATTATTGTCAACATTCATTTGGTTTGGAAAAAGAATATATTTGGGGGGAAATTTTTCCCCCATTAGTATTTAGATTGAAAAATCCTTTGGGATAAGAGTATGTATTTCATATCTAAGCACTCCATAACAATCACAAAGCATATTCTGTTATCCTTCCATGATTTGTGTCTCTGTGATGCTAATAGCTAAATATTCCTCTAACAGAAGAGTTTTCTATAAAAGTTTATGCATCAGACCACTGAGCTAGAAAATAATTGGTCATAACTAATCTTTAAAATTAAAAATTGAAAAGCCAGTCCTTGAGATAATACTGTGTATTAGCTCAGAAGGAGACTGAATTATCTTAAATGTTCACTTAATAGTGCACAGTCTTTGACCTGCACAGATTTTCTTTCATACAGTATCATTCTGAAAGCCATCTGCTTTACAAAATAAATTCCATCACTGGTAAATACATAGCACCCACCTCTGTAACCTGTGGAGAAAGCTTTTCTAACCAATGCTATTATTTCATCCTTAGGTTTTTCTTTATATAATTTTTTCTTCTTCTAACAGTAGCTATTGCAATAATCACAAACAGGAAATTTGCAGTATATGGGATAATAAAAGGGAACATCTTCCAAAGCCCAAAGGAAAGTTTAGTCTCCCTGGCTCAAGAAAATATTAGTTTGATGTATTATCTCTCAAATTTCAGACTCCAGTTCTGCAAAATCATATACATAACTCAACTCCCTCTAGGTAGACCAAATAAAAAGCAGTTATTATAAACTGTTTACATAAATAACATGGAAAGAATATGTAATAACAGAAGTAAATTCATAGAAATATTCTGCCTAATGACTCATAAATTTATTGTTATGCATCTATAGGGTGAGCCTGGAGAAGCTGGTAACCCTGGACCTCCTGGAGAATCTGGTACAGCTGTGAGTATAAGTTGTCTTATCATTAACATTGATTATGGTGAACTGAGGTACCTGATGTGCTTGCTTTGGTTAAGCATTTCCTCAAGATCACTTGTGTTCTTGTGTATGTTTTCTTTGAATTTTCAGTGAAGAACTTAATATCTTTAAAATTTGTTTCCATATAATCATAGCCACATCTTGGACTAATGGAGGATGGAGATTTCCCAAAAGAATATCTATTATTCCCTCCATAAGTGTTAACTTTGGCTTGTGTGTTTTTCTTTCCAGAAACAGTTCACTGAGGCAAATGGTAGAGAATTTGGCACTTGACCTGAGAGGTCCTAATTTCCCACTCACATGCCAGTACTTATTGAGGAGTGACATGGCCCTTGTCACTGTGATCCTTTTTTTGGCCATTCCATTTCCAGATGACATTTTTGTGTTTATATGTTTTCCACAGGGTCCAAAGGGTGAAAGGGGAGAGAAAGGTGAAGCTGGTCCACCTGGAGCAGCTGGACCACCAGGTGCTAAAGGACCTCCAGGTGATGATGGGCCTAAGGGTAACCCAGTAAGTGAGCTTCATAATTCTAACCCAAACCACTGTGAAGCATTGCTGAAGTTGTGTCAATACAGAACCATAGCATTTCCTACAACTGCACTATGTTCATTATATGCTTCACAAAAGATTTGTGATGTGTGCTACCTGCCTGGCAATGGATGACATTCCTTGCTTTTTTCCTGATCTATCTAGGGCCCAGTTGGTTTTCCTGGAGATCCTGGTCCCCCTGGGGAACCTGGTCCAGCTGTAAGTATACCTTAAAAACAGTTTTAGGTCCTAGTCTTAGTTTGCACTTAATTCTAGTTGACCCTGTCCTGTTCTTGTCTGGGCATGAGCTCTTGCCTGTAAGATCCGTTGCTTTTCTGTTCACACATTTCTCGAGGCTTAAAAATGTTTAGAAATAGTTTTAAAGTTTTGAAAAATAATGTCCTTGGGAAAATCCTTTGTAGAAATATAGTGCTCTTACATTCATATATGAAAGACAGTGACTCAAATTAGCTGAATTTTAAATTTTGTTTTTTTCCTTTAATTCTGTAGGGTCAGGATGGTGTTGGTGGAGAGAAGGGTGAAGATGGTGATCCTGGTCAACCTGTAAGATTTTTCTATAATTTTTTTTACCTGCATGATCTCTCTGATGATAAGAAAGTATATTTTGCCAAATCAGTGCAGTCACACTCTAAAAAATATTTTCAGAGTGGATGCTTTTTCTGTTATACTGAAAAACAACTATTTATTTCCTTGCAGAGGTAGAACTGCCCATATTACAGTAACATAATTAAGCAAGAGCTCAATTTCTTTTAGAAGTAGTGATGTGTTAAAGGAGTTGTGCTGGAGCTGCTGAGGAGCACAAAAAATAGAGCAGCTCCGAGCATAAGAAAGAAATGCTGCAGCCAAATAATCTTCATTAGCTGAACTAATGAAATTAAGCCAAGATCTTAAGCAGTATCTGAGCAACACCCATAATAAGCATCAAAGTTCTATTTCTGTAGATTCTGTCCACTGAAAGGGGCTAACACATGGCAGATGTCCATGGAACTTCATAAAGATGAGAACTTCATCCTTTATTACTGCTGAGTTTTTAATTTTCTGTTGCAGGGTCCACCAGGTCCTTCAGGTGAAGCTGGCCCACCTGGTCCTCCTGGGAAAAGAGTAAGGAATATCTCATGTTGTCTTGTACACTTCTCTTTCTGAGACACTGTGTCCTAGAGAATTTCACCTACTTGTTCCATGCTGGGACACTCATATATGATGTTTGTCATTTCTTTTAAGTAATGTAATGAGAGAAATGAAAAGATAGAAACAGCAGAGAAAGCTCTTTAACATGGCTAACATGGAATATAAGAACAAAAACACATAGGGAAGAATGTGTTGCTTACCTATAAAGGTGCTTTTTTTCTTTTCACTCAAGACTTCAGTGTCTACTGAATCAGTCTGCTAACAGGAGTGAGCTGGTATGACAGTAACAGCAGATATCATCTTTAGGCACATGTCTGCTGGCAGAGCTCAGAAAATGTGTCTGTGTTGGTGTCTTTAGTCTCAGAAATAAAATAATTTCAATGCACCTACTGTGCAAAACTGTGTCATCCCCTCTGCATACAAAATTACCAGGCAGACATTTCTGTAACTCATGAAGCTATTCCATTATTTCTAAAGCCTTTGAAAGTTCACAGGCTTTACAAATACAGCTAATCAAACCCAGTAAATAATGTTGCAGTCACAGACCTGTAGTAGATGCACCAACCCTTAGGTCTGCCTCAGAGAGCAATTAGATGCAGTTTTTAGACTTTGAAAAACAGAAGAAGTGGCATTATTAAATGTAAGCTGAGAATTATTTAACAAAATAGGTTAAATTGCTTGATTTAATGGGCTTGAGTGAACTGACATGCCTAATTAGTTTTATTTATTTTACACAGTAATCTATTTGCTCCACCAACATGCAAAGTATTTATAATATTCTAAATGATTATGGTAGCATTAGCAACCTTATCACTAGAACTGAAATATGGCTCGATTGAATATTAGCAATTAGTATGTTTGCTTGACATCAAATTAAAACTTCCTGCTTTATTATACAGAAAGCAATAGATCATTCTTCACAGATGGGCTATATTCTGAACCAAGACAAAAAACCCAATTTCGAAACACGAATTCCATCTTACCTGTGGTTTAACACATTTCCAATTTAGGGAAAATGCATGGCTAGATATTGCAATGTAGTTCCTTTTTGAATTTTGAAGAAAACATTTTGTAGAATCAGATTCTATATTACTTGAGTACCAGAATGTTTCAAACTTGTAGAGAATGTGTATTATATTGATGTTACACCAGAAAGAAACAGTGAAAGACTGAAAGATTCATGTTTAGCTGGAAAAAATGCTTTTCATTAGTTTTCACCACTTGTATGGTGGAATCAATTTCAAGAAAAAGCCCTAACAAGACTCTGGATTGAGAAGGACACAAAGTTTCAGTAGTAATATTGCTATCTGGGAGGTGCAGCTCTGGCTATATTACTAGAAAGCAATATTCCACCCCAGTTTTTGGTTTTTTATCTCTGAAATAACGAGCTGGCAGAGCTCAGAATTCATATTTTTAATTAAAGGCTCTTGAAGTCCTCAACAGTAGGCTCCTTATTTATTTTGTTATTCATTTTCATTCCTCTCTTCCATTATATTTTGCAACTGACCCGACCTCAGTTTTAGTGCCCAGTCTTCTGAAATCATGTTTATTACCAGGTGTCAGAGCTTTGACCAATCTCTCTTTAGTTACAGAGTTACAAAGATTCCCCAGCTCTCCCTGGGAAGCAAATTCTACTGAAATACATGGACATAAATCATTTTTCCACTATATCTAAGAAATTTACAAACCAAAACCATAACCTACAAAGGCTGACTCTTGTGACATAGTAACTGATAAAGTATTTTAAAGTGATTTTGAAAAAAAATCATTAAATAGCAATTATTATTTTTCATATTCTGACTTCTTAAATAATCTGTGCATGCACCAGATCAGAAAAATGCATGCTCAGAAGACTTCATACATCAATGTAATTTAGCTGCAAGTAGTTGTAGTAATTGTGGCTGCTTATCTAGAAATAGAGATACAGACTGAACCCCTATACAGTTGCACTGTTGTTATTATTTTTCTGAAACTTAATACCTTGCTCTTATTTTTGGGATTGGTGCTTTTTGGTTTGTCACACAGTACTGGGTAACATCGCAAGTTTGAATTCATCCATTTCCATCTGAAAACTGTTAAAAATGTCATGAGGATGAGACACCATCAGAGAGTATTTGTCCTTCAGACCAATATGCAATCAATACAGATCAGCACACACAGCACTGCTCGCCTGTGTTGCTCCCAGCCCTTCAGTGTGCCAGGCACTTGAGCTTTGGGATCTGCTGCTGGGCTGCTTTCCCCGGGAGTGACAATCCCACATCACACACACATAAACCTCCACACACCCACCAAAAAGTATTTGAAATTAAAGCTCAAGACTGAAATATATTTTTGTTCTCAACTGGAGGCCATACCATCTTCTTCCATTAAAAGAAGATATATCAATACTGAAACAAAGCCAGCAATTTTGCAAAGCAGTTGTTTATTTGGCTTGTTGCCTTTAAATACAATGTTGAATAACATAGAAAAAAATAAAGTGTTTCTATGAGGAAGATTTTTTTTTCCCATTTTGGCTACAGCATGATGCTGCATCAGCAGGGTGTACTCACCACTTAAAAATTAAGTTGATTTTCTCTCTTGATTGCAAATGCACAGAATACTTAACAATAGGCCAGGTTCCTATCTCAACAGGCTGATGAAATGTGGTAATTGTTTTCGGTATTGGAAATTGTGTTTTAAGCCAGATGACAGCTATAAACAACAATTTAAATTATTTTAATGAAATATGGAAGAAAGGAGAAAAATATAGCTTCACGTAGCAAAAATTGAGAACAAGTTTGTTTCTGCATGATTTCTTTTCTCTTCTTGGTTCATAAAATGTATGAGGCAGTTTGTCCAAAATTACAGTGCAGTGTTCATAAAAATCAGCATGGTAGCTGGGGTGATGAGGGGGAGAATCATGCATTAATGTAAAATCCTGTTCCTGAGATGCTTTCTGTCAGTTAAATTTCCCAGCCCATGAAAGGCAGTGTAGGAAGGTAAGATAAAGAACAATGAGCAGTTTGTGTCTGCAGAAGAGCGAAGGAGCAGCTCCTGCAGCAGCTCTGAGCCTGGGGCAGCCTTGGCACTGCCTCATAATGAACACCCCCTGCTTGGCACTCATCACTCATTGTCTTTGTATTTCAGCATCACAGTGGGTTTAGCTCTGCTAATTAATTCATGCTGCAGCTGCATTTCTAGATTATGCAGAGTCCATATTTCTCAAGTACAAACTGCCACACTCAACCCTTTTCTGTTTCTTAGATAGGGTGGATTATATTCCATATGGGAACTTCAGGGCAAAGAATTTTCAAGCAGTAAAGACAATGGGCATGTAAAGTAATTAATGGAAGAAAAAAATCATGTTTCTAAAATGTTTCTGGATTTATTTATGTACCTGTTGATCATTCTTGTTATCACTGCAAACTGTGATCCACCCAACAAATTACAACCTGCACAAAGGGGTACATGCATCAGACATTATTAATTATTATTGGATCAGCAGGGATTTAAAATATTCTTCCTGTTTTAAAGAGTCAGTATTTGGCCCAGGGCTTTTAAGCTTCTCTAAACTAAGTCGTTTACCCCTTACAGCTCTTAAAAATACCAAAGAAAAAGGCTGTTGATACCCACAACAAATGGTCAAAGTCCTCTGTGGGTAATTCAATTCATTTGGCATTATGTTTGATGTAAAGTCTGAACTATCTCTGTTGTCCAAAAGGTTCATGCAGTGCTGCAGATGTTCAGTGTCACCCTGGAGAAAGCTTAATTTCAGAAGCAAATGAATGATCTTAATGTACTTCTATGTAAATAGCTATAAAATTAATATAAATTTCCAGGAATTAAAACCAGTGGAGTAGCTCAAGGTATGTGCCAGTAGCAGTGGATAGTGAAATATATCAGGCTATAAAACGTTTGAGCTAAATTCAGCTATAGTGTAAAAAATGGCTTTAGGTCAAACACTGAGCTCACAAAGCAAACAGGCAGATGCTTGACTGGAAGTACAGTTCTTATCTGTAAAATTAAAATTGTGTTCTGGTGCTTTACCTTTAGGGAACCTGAATTGTTTCTCTATATGTTGTTAAGAAGTAAAAAGCAGTAAATAAATGGAAGTTATTTAATTTTTCTAGTTGCTGGTCTTCAGATTATTTTTTTTCAGTTTCTACATAACAATCTGCTTGTTGCATTAATGACCAGATGAGTCTCATATAGATTCACAAAATCACAGCATTTGAGCATGGTCACTTTTCTTTCATTTTCCTTTAAGCTGCTCATTGGTTGGCAAGAAATAGTTACTTGTAATAAAGACATTTCCCAGGCTAAAAATTAACCTTGTAGGAGAACAGTTGGTCCATTATCTTGAGTGCATCTTTTCTAAACTAAGCATATAAGAGAACCATTTTCTGAAGAGTACATTAAATTCTAGACACTGCTCCTGTTCATAACTGAAGCTATGAATATTAATTACCTGACCTAAAAATCAGCCCTTGATGTTTTGGAGGAGAAAAATGTCTTTTTATTCTTCACTTTCATATTTAGTGGACAATATGTCAATTTTTGTCTGTCCAAATGTAATCAGGCCCCTTACTGAGCCCATCCCTGACTTAGAGAATAAAGAAGTATTTGCCATGCTGTGCACTGTAGAAAGAGAGGCCTTTGAGGAATCAGTGGATAAACTACAGTGAATAGATAGAAGTCAATGCAAAGCAAGTTTAAAATTAATTGTTATTGTACATATAAATTAGTATTGCCTTTTTTCTTTTATATCCTGTTCTGGTTTTGTGGGTTTTTTTCCCCAGGCTAATTCTTTGATGAGGTTTGAGCCTCATCATCTTTTAGATATTCTAAAAACCCAGAAAAATTTATAGGGGAATAAGAGCTGTTTGGTACTTTTTATCCTGTGAATAAAATGTCAAAAAAAAATGCAATGTTATTCTGTAAGCATTTGCTACTTATTAGTATGGTGGGAATTGCACTTTCAGAATTTTTTTCACTGGTTATATTTGAAAAAAAACCTGAGATTATGAGCTCAGTGTCCGTATTTTACAGGGACCTCCTGGAGCAACAGGTGCTGAAGGCAGACAAGGTGAAAAAGGTGCAAAGGTAATACACTGAAGTTTTTCTTTTTGAAGCATAGAAATATAAACTATTTATAAATTAAAAGTAAATTACTTATGATGCTGTGAGTGTGGAACTTTTCAAAGTAATAATAGGTAATCTGTAAAATCCAAATTTAGACCCAGAATTAGTAGCAATGTAATGGAGTGGACCCAGCAGTGCAGGCCCAACACAGCTCACCTGTACCAAACCAGGGGAGTCTGCTCTGCTGGCACCACATCTCTCTATGAAGCCAGAGACATTTCACTCAGGAAATCATCCTGTGCAGAACTCTGGATTTTTAAAAGCACTCTGCCTCTTGTACATCCCTCCAGTGCCAAACTCAGCCAGTCCCTCTCTCTCTGACCTGGTCTGTTCTTTCCAGGGTGAACCTGGTGCAGAAGGAGCTCCTGGAAAAACAGGGCCAGTTGGTCCACAGGGACCTGCAGGAAAACCTGGCCCAGAGGGTCTCCGGGGCATTCCTGGCCCTGTGGTAAGTAACAGAGCACATCATATTTTAAATGTTGCATTTCCTGTATATACTCTAGTAAAGCCAGCTTTTTGTTTTTCTAGGGAGAACAAGGTATGCCTGGAGCACCAGGTCAGGATGGCCCTCCTGGACCACTGGTGAGCATCCTTTTTCCACATGTCAGTCATAGAAACCTCCAAAAACATCACCAAAAGATCTCCCTTCTAACATTTGAGAGCTTAAGTATTCTGTTAAAATCTGGAGCTGAGTATAGTAATGAACTATATGCTTACATATGCACAGACTTCCTGTCAATTCAACAAGAACTTTTCAATGCATTTCGGCAACTTAATTTTGGATTTTAAGAAAGTAAAGTTGATAACGTAAAAATTTCTGAGATTAGGTTTCCCTCCTTCCCCTCCCATCCTCCAAGGAGATTGCTATCAGGAGAGTATGAAGCCTGATTTGCAGTAGAGCACAACACACTGCAGGTGAAAAGTCTGGTTCTGCATTCTAAAAGCTTAAAAATTTCACATTTCATTCATGAAATATGTATTTGCCTAGGCTTTTGCATCTAGTGATATCTTGAAGTGGAAATGGAAAGCCTAAGCACCGAATAATATTTTCTCCATGAAATGTTATGGCATTTTTGAATATGTGCCAGGTGGAAAAGGTCTCTTACCACTCCTATCCATAGCAGAAGTTGTCCACTGCTACCAGGAGAGCAGTGGTGCTGAGGAGATACACACTTAGTGTAGCAGCTCTACTCCTCATGGACACGTGCAGTGCGAGATTAACAGCCTCTGAAAAATGCATGTCTTTTGCACAGGCACTGCATGGCCTGCATTTTTTACCTCATTCTATACAAATCACACAAAACCAGCACTGCCATTCTTAGAAAATCTAAAGATTTCTCAAATCAAGAATTTAGTTGACCCTCTGCTTCACAGATTTCTATTCATACAACCCTTTATAGATTTCTAATTTTAAAGTAATTTAAATACCACTGTAGCATCATTATGATTTTTTAAATGTACATTTTGACTTCATCTTGGGCTCTAAATCATGTCATCAGTTACCACCATCAACCACTGAATGTGTACTTTGATTTGAACTGCTTTTCATGTTTCAAGAAACCATGATCTGAGCAGAATATTAAAACTTATTTTAACATTACTTCCCTTGATTTATATAGGGCCCACCTGGCTTGCCTGGCCTGAAAGGAGACCCAGGTTCCAAAGGAGAGAAGGTATGCTTTGCTAATTGGTTTGTGTCTTTGTAACTTCCCAGTCTAAAATCTATATAAAATTAGCAGAAAGAAGCAGTGGGGTTTGTATCAGCAAGGTGTCGTACTGTGCCTATCAAACAGCTTCCCACAGCCTTAATAGTTCATCATGAAGTCTTAAACCATATCCAATATCCTGGAAACACCTAGAAAGAAAAAGATTACGGCCTGTGTAGTAATCTATTGACCATGTGATCCCTGCAATGAAAATCCCGAAGATATTGACATAAAGAGAACCATCACATTTACAAGAACAAAGTAGAAATAATGAGTATGGGTGATTTTTATTTTAAAAGAACAAAATATAAATATTTAGCAGCTATAATACTTTATTTTGAAATAATGGATTGAGACATCTGGGATAGCATTTTCCTATGGCGTCCCAACAATATATTGATTGCTTGTGTATCAGAGAAAAACTGTATGTGGTTACTGCTCTAGAGAGAGAGACAGCAAGAACAGCAACACACATGGATCTCTTTAGGGGAAAAAAGGCCAACTTTATTGAACGGACAACCCGTATTTAAAGCATGTTTCACGCAGCTATGACAGGACAGTAGCTCAGTGGATAATTGGGAAAAACATCCATGGGACAGTACTTCAAAATGGGTCCCGTAGTCAACACCAGGTGTTAATCTTTATTGTGAATTCCATTCTGTTTTGACCAGATTATCATCCTGGGAGAATTTCTCCCTGACTGAAGCTGAACCAGTTTATCAGCCTGGGAACGGAGCTGGGAAGCTCTGGCCTGGAAGTAATTTTCCAGCCTGTAATTTTCCTAGTTTTCTAACAATGTGTCCACAACTGTAGAGAAAGAGACATGAATATGACTGTGCCTTATGAACTGCAGGTTTTGTTTATCTGCTTGGATCAGCTGTTTATGCAGCCACATCACATGTGGAAGTCTGTGACATGCTGATAGCATCTGCATGTGAAAAGTGCTATGAAATTTGTACCCAGGGTACTGTGATTTCTGTACTAGTTTCAGTAAGGACTACCTTGCACTCAGATCTTTCACTGAATAAGCAGTCACAACTTGCAAATAATCTGAAAATTTGAAAGACCATCTAACAAGAATAAATATGCTTTTAGAAGATTTTGTTTTCAGGTTGATTGTTGACAAGCAACAGTGGTAACATGTGAAAGGTCTAATTTATGTGTTTGCAAAATACATTTATTTTAATGTATCTTAACTATATTTTCTTAAATCTTGTTTAGGGACATCCTGGTTTGATTGGCCTGATTGGACCTCCAGGAGAACAGGGTGAAAAGGGTGATAGGGGTCTTCCTGGCCCGCAGGGATCCCCTGGAGCCAAGGGTGATGCAGTGAGTACAACATACTGGTGTTTATATATCCCAGGCTTCCTTTGAAATACATGAAGTTGTTATAAACATTTAACACTCAGAGACTCCTGCAAGAGGTTAAAACTTTTTTTGGCATTATACAAACACAGCAAAATTAAACATCTTAAAATGAGGTTATAGAGTGTTTTAAGAAAATGAAGGAAACATACATCCCAACATGCACACAGGACAGGTTAGCAACAAGATAAAAGTAGCAGCAGCAGTCTCATCACATTTACTAATTGCATTACCCAAAGCAGCTCCCTCTCTCCTAGTTACTGAGCCATATTTTAGGGCACTGTGTAAAATGTGAAGTGTCCAAGCCCAATCTGAAGGGGAACACAGCTGTGACAATCCACTGCAGTCAGTGTAAGAACAACTACAAGCAACTCAGATTGTCAGATAATATTTTAAACTTGACTACTATTTTGGCCTGCAAATGGCCTAACTCAAAACTCAGCACAGCTGGACACTTTGAGACGACCTTTTTCATAGATAGGATTTTTTAACACACTCCAGTATGTAGAATACTTTAGTTCTGTGCTTATTCTCTTATTCTTTTTTAGGGAATTTCTGGTCCTGCTGGTCCACTTGGACCTCCTGGTCCTCCTGGATTACCTGTAAGTAATTTCATCCAGCCCTCCTATGCTAACCACCCCCAAGCTGTGTGTAACACACTCCAACCAGAGTTATATGTTCTTGCCCATAGGGTCCCCAGGGTCCCAAAGGTTCCAAAGGATCCAGTGTGAGTAACTCTCCTCTACACTTTCTGCTCTTTTCCTTAGCTTTTGTGTGTGCTATTTTTATACTTTGCAGAGCATGGTCAACACTGCAATTTTTTCATTGCTCTGTAGGGCCCTGCTGGTCAGAAGGGTGACAGTGGCTTACCTGGTCCACCTGGTCCTCCAGTAAGTAAGAATTCTTATCTTGCATTACACTGACATAATTAACCTGTTTTGACAAGGGTAGAAAACAATGTTTGGAAACTAAAATATCAATGATTGTTTGAAAATTCATTTCTCAGAAAACACAGATTCACCAGGCACAGAAATACATATCTGCACTGAAAAAGCCAGAAGAAACTTAAAGCAAATAAATAAAAAAAAAAAACCACCCCAAAGAACTCCTATAAACACCCCCTCTCAAAAAAAGAAGCCTCTCATGCAATAATTATTTAATGTGTTGTACTGAAGCACAGAAAACAGAATTCTACTGGTTTCCCCTGATGATACTCTTCTGCTTCCATATTTTTTTTATATCATAACAAACTGAAAGGAAGAGTCCAAATCTGAGTGAAGTGTTTCAATTTCTTGAAACTAAATATTGTTTCCTAGACCCCAAGTGGGATCTTCAACTTTTATCATAGGAAAAATCCAGAGTATTCAATTTTCATAGAATATGTCTGTGCTTGAGGGAATTAACAGCGATACATAGGCAACTGTGAGTCAATTCTGTGTGTCACTTGTGTGAGGGCAACAAACTCATCCCCAAAAAGCAATGTAATGAGAAGAGTTTAGAGCACAACAATTGTTTGGCCTTTTCCAATCTTTTTTTTTTTTTTTTTTTCCCCAAGTAAATCAAACCACCTAGGTATGAATCTAAAGGAAAAAAAGTGAAATAAAGAAATAAGTACCTTGAAGAAAGCCTATTCAAAGCATCTCCAAGCCACATGCTGTGCTCCTTCTCTGCTGAAAAACAAACAGAAGATATAATTAGCTATGTTGTTTTCCACTTAGGGGCCTCCAGGTGAGGTAATCCAGCCACTGCCAATCCAGTCACCCAAGAAGACAAGAAGATCTCCTGACTATATGTTATCTGATGCTGGTGATAATATTCTGGACTATTCTGATGGCATGGAGGAGATCTTTGGCTCCCTGAATTCACTGAAGCAAGATATTGAGCACATGAAGTTCCCCATGGGCACTCAGAATAACCCAGCCCGGACCTGCAAAGACCTGCAGCTCTGCCACCCCGACTTCCCCGACGGTGAGTTCCATTGCACAGCACAGGCACACCTGGCTCAGCCTGGGCTCTGCCAGGGCACTTTGGCACCGTTAATCCACTACTGGTAGATGGCTCATACAGTTGCTCAACAAATATAGTCTCACTGAATCCATTTTTACAGGCATAAAAGTTTAAAAATGCAATACATGTTCTCTTGGTAAGAGTCAAAGTTCTTTAAATACATAACCTGATCTGGTTTTCGAGTTAAAACCTTTTAAAGTGATGAATAAAAAGCAGTTGTTGTTATGAAAGGTGGGCCTTGTATTTCCAGGACAATCAAAACAGGAGTGTGATGAAAGAGTTTAGTATAATATGAAACAGCTCTGGCATAATATGAGATTTATGTTCAATAATGATTATCAAAAACTTTGCTAGTCTTTTAGCCCTAGAAGCAATAATTTTCTCTACTGCATCAGCACTGTTTTTCCTAGATCAGCCAGAAAAGATGCATGGAAGTTTCTTTGATATTGTTCAATGCTACCAAGTAGCAGTGTAATAAAATGCAAAGTAATATGAAGAGACCCAGTGTTCCTAAGAACTATCTTGATTTTATTATTCTTTGTTGTTTTCTTTTTTTTCTTCTAAATAATTTTACCCTTCTGAAAATGTTTAAATGAAAGCCAGCCTTCACTAAATTTTCATCCTTTCATATTTCTTCAATTGCAATGCATATTTTTCCAAGTTAAAAGCAATATCTTTCTGCTTTTAAATGGGAGGAAAAATAGATTTTGACAGTTTAATAATATTTTATTGCCTTCATTCTAGATAGATAAGAACAGATGGTTGCCTTGAGGAGTAGTTAAGCAGTGTATGTGCTATATGAAAAGTACATATTTTATAAGTCAGTACCCTCCATAATAAGGAATGGTTTTTACACAACACGTTCACCTTCTTATTTACCAGTATTTGCTTCTTCTTTAGAGCTGTCTTCATATAAAACTAATCTTATTTTGGTTAAAATAAAAGCAAATGTGTTCATTAAAATTCAAAATTCTCCAGGGATAAGACTTACAGAAAGGGAAGACTGTTTTCAATATACAGCCTAAATAAACAGAATTGTTAAACTCCATAAATACTTTGTCTATGCCCCATATTCAGAAGACAGAACTGGTGAAAGGATTTGTCATTTCTCTTTGAAACCTCCACTATTTGTTTGAAACTGGATTAGAACTGTAGTTGTCAGAAAGTTGTTTGCTGCCCTATTTGTGAAACATCTGAAGATAAGAACACTCATCACAAAAATTATTATTCTATTTAGAACAGCAGATTTTAAAAAGCACTGACTTTGAATGGACCTTGGATGCAGCTCTTTTCATGCCCAGCCTTCACTGGTGTTGCAGCTTCATAACCCAGGACTAAAAAGGTCTTTGCTTGACATGGACCCCTCTCAGTGGAAGCTTTGGGTGCTTGTGCCAGCTACAACCCCACCAAGCCCATGCAACCCCACCAAGCTCTGCATGCAGATAAGGATGCAAATCGCTCCAGATCTTGGTCCCTGACCTAAAACATTCAGATAAAATAACTTTCCTACAAATTTTGGAGGACCAATAGGTAGCAGTAAAGCCTGGTTCTTCTGACTATCATTTCTACTGTATAAGGCAAATATTTTCTCATTTTTCTTAGGGGAATATTGGATTGATCCTAACCAGGGCTGTTCTGGAGACTCCTTCAAAGTATACTGCAATTTCACAGCAGGTGGGGAAACTTGCATCTACCCAGATAAGAAATCTGAAGGAGTAAGTACCAATCTGTGTTTTCAGTTGGCTGTTGATAGTTCCTACTATGCTGTTACAATGTTGAACTAAACAGGATAATTACATTGCCACATTCTCATGTATCTCTCTTTCTAATTACATTTACATTTGCATATATCTGAATGGAGCAGTAAAATGGTACATAGAGTTATCAAATACCATTTTCAACTTCAGCTAGGGAATCTGTGCACCTGCTTGCTAACATTTCACTACATTTCAGAATGCAACACAGCTGAACAGCCACTAACAGTACATGATCTAGTATTTGTCACCAAAATGCTAAACCTTCCTGTGTTTCTCTTGTGGGTTCATTTATATCTATTTATTCCTGTGCAAAGTAGATGTAAAGGACTGTATTAACAGTGTCCTTACTCACTGTTATAGATTACATCTGCTGGGGCATATGGTGTAGAGGAAGGCTTTCTGAAATCTTGCCTAAATGACAGGGATCTATTAGCATCAACACTGGTGAAAACTCATTTAGATAGTTCACAGCAACAATTGATACCAGCAGTTTACCTGACTCTTAACAGATTATAACTATCTCCCTCAAACAGAACTAACTCTCTCTTGGATTCCATTTGTCACTAATTTGAAGGCATTCTCTACAAGAACACATTCTATTTTAGACCTTTAGTGGCTGAGATTTCAGGAAGAATCATTCTTTATTATCTGGCAGAATATTTGTCCCAAGTAATGTAAAACCTTCATATCTGTCAACATATGTTTCAAATACTTCTTTCTGTACTGTTTGACCACACAGGTTAGAATTTCATCGTGGCCAAAGGAGAACCCAGGATCTTGGTTTAGTGAATTTAAGCGAGGCAAACTTGTAAGTTGTTACTGCAGTATAACTGTATTCACAAATCAGGTTCATGTTTTCAGTGATCAGCAGACCACGAGCAATTTTATAGGTATTTATATAATGAAGACACCCCCCAGCCTTTTTGCCCTAAATATTACAGCAGTTACCTGACCTCTTTCCCCTGGACAGCAGAAGCCTGCTCTGTATTGTCCCACAGTGATCCCAATGGTCACCTGCACAGCTGGTGGTGAGGATCTGGCCTCTGGCAGACACACCTCACCATCAAACCTTAGGAAAGCAGCTGAGCACAGATCCCCCACCCCAGTCTAGGTAACTGGAAATATACTGGGTATGCAGAAGTGAGGTGGACTACCTTTATGATTAACTAAAACAGATAACCAAATAGATTCTGCTGCTTTACACTATAAGATAGGAGTAATTCTCTGTCTTTCCCAGTAGAACAAAGCTGAAATATGTAATTCTTCATCCTTAATATACTGCTACATCATGAAAATCTATTTACTGAGTCATAGCTGTACTGACCTTTAAAACTTCATAAAATGTTATGTGTTGGTTGATAATTTTATTAAGGACAATTATATGGTTCTCTTTTGTCAACAATAATTTTGGTTTGCATTGTACCAAAGAAAGCGGATAAATTAATCTAATTTTTTATATTTTCCAGCTTTCCTATTTGGATGTTGAAGGCAATTCCATTAATATGGTCCAAATGACATTCCTTAAACTACTGAGTGCCTCTGCCAGACAAAATTTCACTTACAACTGCCACCAGTCTGTAGCCTGGCACGATGCACCCTCTGACAGCTATGACAAAGCACTAAGGTTCTTAGGATCCAATGATGAAGAAATGTCTTATGACAACAATCCTTACATCAAAGCTCTCCACGATGGCTGTGCAGTAAGTAGAGCTTCAAAGAGTCTTTACAAAACCAACCTGTCATTTAAAGTAGAAATCAAACAAATCTATTTTTTCACAGCTTTCTTCTGAGAAAAGCTTTATAAACATTTTACTTGTCATATACTGATTTTTAGTATATTTAGTATTTTTAACCACAGTACATCAGTGCCATATTCAATTTTCACCTATGTACCAAAAAAGAAATAACCACAAGCCAAGCAGCAGAAATTGAACAAACTTGGAATGGATACAGGCTGTCAGCACCACTGTGCTGAAAGCAGACTATCTGCTACTGTGTGTGAGCACAGTATAAGGGAAGAGCAGAAGCAAAAAAAATTAGAGGAGCAGCCTATAAGCAGAATATATTTATACTAAAAATCAAGGTATATACAAATAGAATATTTATTGAATACAGCAAAAACATGTATCACATAAGTCCTATGTATGCACCCAAACATAGTGAATTAATTTAATCGTTTGATATTGGACTTTGTATTTCCTTTTCTTGTTTTATGTATTCAAAGCCAGGTGAATTTTGTGACTTTTCAGAATCCTCCTTTAGCTCAGAATCCGCAGAGATGTCTAAACATGCATCAGTTCTCTGAGCACTCCTCTTTCAGGGGCTCTGTGGGCATAGCAACTGTTACCACTTCCTGGAAATAGAAGTCTCTATTTAAGACTTTGAAACAAAGACGTGAAAAGAACAAGTGACAGCTAAAGCCTCATTAATTATTTTGAGGTTTGATATAGGAGCATTCTGAAGGCAGTTTCTGAGAAGTAAGAGATAGAGAATTAGAGACCTGAAAGTGCCAGGATATACACCTGGCTCTGAGGCAGAGATGCAGCTCAGGAGGTGCAAAGCACCTCCCCTCAGCAGTGAGACTCTAATACACAACTGCTTCATGTCAGCCTTTCGATGTGCCTTGTATTTTCATTTCACTTTTTTTATCCACAGAGGGTAAATTAAATGTAGAGCTCCAGAGAGAGCGCTAAATTGCAACTGTGACTAAACTGAGAACACTCAGATCTGTCAGCTTGGATCCTCATCTGAACTCCAAGACCCTGGAATAGCTGAAAGGGGTCTCAGCAGATATGAGACCATCTAAGGAAGTGCAGTGCTGCTAAGTGATGTGATGACTGGCTGTGTGATACATAGAGGAGCTAGAGAACCTTCTTCAGGCAGTAAGGGTGTGCCTTCAGAGCTAGCTTCTAAGTGCAGCAGTTGGCAGTTCTGTCAGAATACTACTCTCTTTCCTGTCCAAATAGCTGCTCTAATATTTTGTGAGGCAGTTACAGTCTTTCTTCTTAGAAGTGGATCTTCTCTCTTTCAGAACTAATTAGTGATTTTCTTTTCCACAGGAAAGCTGTGCACTGCTGTGAGAATATTATTGTTTATTAAATAGTATAGACATGAACTGAGAATTCTCTAAGAAACATGACCTATCTTAGATTATTTTTCTTTTGTAGGCTTACTTTAGTAAATAAAAAAATCAGAACATTCCATGTCAGACTTTTAAAATGAAATAATAAGAAAACATAAGATTTAGGGTTTGCAGTATCTGGTGCATGACAGGGCAATAATTTAAAAATTCTACACCTTAGAGATAAACTATGAAGATCTACAGCACATATTAAATGCTCAGATCTGTAACAGTTTGGGTTTTTTTCTTCTTTTTTTTTAACAGTCAAGAAAGGGCTATGCAAAGACAGTGCTGGAAATCAACACACCCAAAATAGACCAAGTGCCCATAGTTGATGTGATGATCAATGACTTTGGTGATCAGAACCAGAAGTTTGGATTTGAGGTCGGTCCTGTCTGCTTCCTTGGTTAAGCTTAAGACAAAATCCAAAATCAGATCAACACAAATGTTGCACTTTGGTGCTACCAACCCACTTCATGCCACATGCAAGTTTTGAATAAGGATGGCATAGAAAATGTCTTGCTGTGTATGTATGTCTAATCTAGAAGGTAATCGTTGCCCTTGTAGGGCCAGAATCACATGACTTAAACTTATTTTGCAAAGATGCTGTGGCACAGACAGACAACATAGGGCTCACTTCAGGAATTTTTTCTTTGCATTCCTTTGGTGCTGTACAAAACCAACGACAATGGTGCTCCTTCCATTACAACAAAGAGGTGTTTAGAAAGTGTTTAATATAAACTGTAATTATTCTATGTACAGTACTATACTGTGATTTCTCTGTCCCCTTCCAAAACTTGCATGTGTCTCTGAATTGCATCTGGCTCTTATTTTACAATTACAAACTACATTGTCGATACTGTGTATGTAGTCTGAAAAAAATAAAACTGTAATTGCTAGTGAAGCCAATTCCATTTCTGATTAATAATAAAATCCCTTTGTATATATTGTTGTTGAAGAGCTTTGTTATTTGAAGTCGCCAGTAAAATTAAGGTGGCAAAACTGGAAGATCTTGAGCAGCACACTCAAACAACTCCTTTCTGCTGATATCACTCTGTGACAATGAATTTAGATTATGAAATGAAAGCACTTTCAAAGGTGCTGTGTTCCATGGTGCTATACCTCAGACTTTTTATTTTCTATTCTAATTCCATAATTTCATAAGATAACTGTATATACCTAAAATAAACAAGTTTATATTTTTGGGTGGAGAAAATATGTAAGAAAAAAACAAACTTATGTGTAAGAGAACTGTTCAAAATCTGTGAAATAAATTAGTCATACAGCTTTCCTTTTTTTCTTTTTTTTTTTTTTTTTTTTTTTTTTTTTTTTCTTTTTAATCACATCTGGATTTGTTTCCATTCTGCTTATTTGGGCTACAAATAAGCTATAAAAACTGGATTTGAAAAAGTTATTTATGTTTTTTTGCAGTGTTTACTTAGATGTTTATGTAAGCAATGATGGATGTTTGTTTCCTGAACTGGATACTAAAGGTTTCACAGAATAGCCTATACAATATTTGCCCGTCCCATTAATATGAATTATTTTTCTTCCTGTTACTCCACCTGAAGGCCAGGGATGCAATATGTCTAGGTCATGTGATTCTACACAGTTGCTAAGCAACACACGAGGGACTGCTTCCTAAAGAGCTGTCTTTGACCCAAACCCTTCACTATTCAAAGCTCACCAAAAAAACATGTTGGTTCGGCCTTCCCTCTGAACATTTTATTCAGGTAGTTGGAAGTAGAAATTACATTTTAGCTTTACAACACAAATCCTTTTGTAATTATTTTTCATAATATATGTAAGACTTGAAAAGAAATGTTTGTTTCTATTTCTTATAAATTGTTAAATTAAATAGTACTAGTTTCTGCTGGCTCGTTTCCAACTGGTATTTTCTTATGCACGTTTATTCATGTAAAAGTGAGATTCCAAAAGTCAACTTCTTGCTGTTCATATTTTATTTTTGAACCAAAGTTTGTAACTGT
This sequence comes from Toxostoma redivivum, assembly GCA_013397375.1. Taxonomy (NCBI): domain Eukaryota; kingdom Metazoa; phylum Chordata; class Aves; order Passeriformes; family Mimidae; genus Toxostoma; species Toxostoma redivivum. The sequence goes on from VXBI01008954.1 coordinate 314,884, forward strand.
CACCTCAAAGAGGGAAATACAAATTTTATTAATAAAATCAAGTCTTGTTTATCTGGATTGGTCATTCTCTTATTTCAATGTCCAAAACTCACCCACTGTCATTACTGTAACTTCATTCTGCTTCCAGACCATCCAGGCTCAAAAAAAAAGGAATGTTACTGTATGTCCTGGCAAGCACCAGGCAACAGCACTGGGAAGAGAAGTGTTAACAGAAAGGGTGTGATCTGGCCATTGGCAGTAGGCAGCAGGGAAAAGTTCACACCTGGTTGGTATGGATTTATAGCTCCAGCAGTCCAGATAATACCATGCAACACAAGACAGGAGCCTGAAACTCCTTCCCCAGCCACTCTCAACCTACAGTGACTGTGCATTCCTCAATCCTGTGCTTATCCTTGTAGGACTCCATCAGGTAGGCCAATTACCCTATTTATTAATAGGAAATGGAAGACAAGAACAAGACCAAGACTTGGAAAGTAGTGGAACACAAAATGTCCAGCAGCTTGTTTTAGACTGTGGAACCAGAAGCAGTGATAGAGCCAATGATATAACAAGGCCCCTTCTCCAAAAAACTTTCTACCTTTTTAACCTGCTACATGTTCTTCGTGAACTCTGGCTATGTCTAAGTACGATGTGAGGGCAGCTGCAATAAGTTTGGCAGAGGAGCAGCCACTTTCACCTGCTCAAGGGGGCTGGGTTAAGTTAGGAACTGACCTGTTCATGCCTATCTAAAAAAAGCTTCCTCATCTGAGTCCTTTAGGATAAAAAATACAGATGGTTGTGGTTTGGCAGAGTCAGGATTAGTCTGCAGCAGAATGTTGTTTCTAAGAATGCAATTATGTATTCAGGCAGCCAAATGAAACCAGATCTTTTCCAGAATTAGTCCAAGCATCTTGCCAAGGTTTGTGTCAGCAACATCACAAAGGAGGAAATGAACTTGAGTCTTCTCCACTTTTCAGCAAGGACCCATCTTGTTTATTCTTTAAACCTTCTTAAGGCCTTAACCACTTACCTTGTTATTTATTCTTGTCGTGAAAGCATCTCACCATTGTTATCTAACAATGTTATATCTAACTCCTCTTTGTCCGTTCTCTTTTTCAATCTGCTGTTCTTGTTCTCTCCAAGTTTCAGATTAAAGGGGGAAAAAATGCCATTATATATTCTTGCCTTCAAGCAAGTTTGTCCCTTGAAAGAAGTCTCATATTAGCAGTGCTTAAAACCCAAAAAAAAAAAACCCAAAAGGGCACTTCAGAACAGAAAGAAATTTCACATTAAAACTCATATATTGGTCTTCCTATGAAAAAAGCTTCAAGGTTCTATAGTCAAATCCTAATAGCCATAAAACCTCAGATTCATGGTTCGATATTATACATTACATAGAAACAAATGAAACCTCCAAAACTATGCAAGTCAAATTACTTGCTCAATCAAGCCCAAAATAAAACAATGATCAATGTTCTTCATACCCTAAATTAAAGACCTGTGCAATCACAAAAAGACTGAAATTTTTATATGACATCTGGATTTTACCTATAGAAACAGAACTTGGATGTTCTATGATCTTGAGGGTTCACCCTACCCAAAGCAGACTGGAAAATTTGTTTTCAAAGTTTGCTTCAAGCCTGTCTAAACAGAAAGCCACTCTGGACATGGTTTCTTCACTGCAAACACAGATTGTGATTGTGTTGCATGGAAATGGAGTAACTCAGCACAGGCAAACCAAGCCCAAAAATACTCTGTCCAGAATTACACAGGCATACAAGAGAGATTTAAATGACAAGCTATGACTAGAGTGGCAGAAACTGTTCTGTGTGCACGAGTGGAGTTTCTTTGCCTCTCTCCCTCACCCAGGATAAGGCAGCGTCAACTCATCATGACTGGCACATTTCTTGGAAAACTTCATAAAATGCAATGAAGCTATTTTATTGCCAGTCCAAGTGAAAGCCATTAGGGCTAACATCAACAATCACCTTGTGACACAGAAAGCTACAAAGCTTCAAAAAATAAGAACAGTGAGCTCCTTAAGATTCTTCCTCTTGGGAACAGCCTTGTTAATTTTAAAATTAATCTTCACATGCTAATGGCTTGAAGGAGAAACCTTAATAGCCACTGATTTTCTATCGCAAGCACACTAATTTTTCTGTGAAAGACCATCTTCTATTGTAGATGCACCAAAAAAAAACAGAAAATTACAAAGACAGGATATGAACTGTCATGTCTATTATACTTACCTGGAAATGTGTCTTATTTGTGTTCCTTTTGAAAGCACATAAATTATCAGAGACTTGTTAGTTCAGTGAAAAGCAATGCCAAGATTATTGCCAAGGAGTAGATTGCTCTAAAGATATTTAGACATTTTGTTTTCAATAAGAACATTGAAGATTAATACAGTGAGGAAGGCTGCAAGCTTACAGATATTCAGACACTCTTCTCTAGCCAAAATTGGCCTTTTTTCTTTCTCAGCTGTGTGAATGAAGGCTCTGTTCTAATGAGAGAGGATGCAGCCAAAGCCCACAATGGACATGTTTTGTCTAGGTTGTCCAGGGAGCTTTGGCAGACCTTGACATTGTTTCCAATATCTCAAGGGTGGAAGAAGTGATCTCCATCAAAACACACCTATTTTCACTAAGACAGACAAGAGTTGTTAAAAACTCAGCAGTGGGACTGGGATCTAAGTGCCTCCTCTGCTCCCTATTATAATCTAAGAAATTATGTTTTTTAACATCAAAAAGGCAATGTAGCTAAATCTTGCTGAAGCATGAAAGAACTCCAGCTTGCACTGTGATTAAAATGTGGATGAAAATCAAAAATTCAGTCCATCCAATAAGGTGCTGGACAGAACCCAAATTAATTATCTTCTAGCCCCAGAAGTTCTCTAAACTGGATCTTCTGTTGTGTTTTCAATGGTTAATTAAAAGAACCTTTCTGAGTTCACAGGACTGATACAAGGCTGCCCAGACCCCAGGGGCATCTTAATAACCAGGAATGGAGCACAGGAGCCTCACACTCAGCTCCCTTCTCACCTGAAATATTTCACAGCCAGAGATCTTGCATATGACCCTAGCCCCCCATGGGCTGCAGCAGTGCAAGGCCAGTGAGTTGTGGCCTGCAGAGACCCAGCCTGCAAGCTCTGAAGCTCCCCAGCACAAGTAAAAAGTAGACATAGCTACAGCAGAGCCATAAAGCTGTTTTTAAATTAAAAATGTTAACTAAATGAGGAGACACAGGATGTCAAAAACAAAATAAACAAAATAAAAATGTTACAATATAATTGTTGTTTCTGAAATGGAAATAATATTGATTTCTTATTTGTTAGTTTACTCAGAAAGCCTACACAAGTCAGCCAGGGTATATCATAGAGCTGCATGACTTCTAGAGCAGGTCCTCCTCATTACAGCAGGAAAATATATTAAGTGGAATGAGAGGTGGAAAGATTTAGAATGAAGTTGTTTTTATTGACATAAAACCTTTTTTTTTGTCAAATATTAACTAAAAGAAAAAAAATTTAAAAAGGTAATGTTTTGTAATCTACCCTTACAGTCTCTTGAGCCTGTGCCGGTTTTTTTTTTCAATATCATCTCAATGGCAGCTCAGGTGAGAAAATAGCTGTGCTTTGTGGTCCTGGTGCCTAAATTAGCTCACAAAATAACATAGCACAATGTCAGGGCTCAGGCTCTGGAGAATGCATAAATAGATAATCTTCCCAACATTCGCTATTCAGTAACTTTCTGATTTGGATGGATAGGGATCACTTATCCCTTTGTCATTCCTCAGAAGGATTTTAGAAATATCCACTTTGCTCTAAGTCTGCACAGTTGTTCAGTGCACAGATATTAAGATCAAAGCTGTTTACTGTCAGAAAAGGCAAAAAATGGAATTTAATTTGTGAAAACTTTCCACATCACTCCAAATTCTGAAAAGAAAAAAGTACATTTCACCTTCCAACTGCTCCCCCTTTTTTAATTGTGACGTTTCTATTTGAAATAATGAGATGTTTTTATCCAAACTCATTGAAAGTATTTGATTGATAGGAGGAAGTCCACTGGTACCCTCACCAAGACTGTTTTCCCATTGGGAAACAAGAGCTGAGTACAATAATAACAGTGGAATAAAGGCACCTCTAGAAAAGAAAGGCACAATTAAATAGTTCTCAATGTATAACAGAAAGGATGCAAATGTAGTAAGGGAAAAAAGAGGAAATAAAAAAGCAGTTTGGAAAGACATGGGAAAAGTATTACAGGAGAACTTGCTTCCCTTAACATAGGGCAGGAGGGTGAGAAATCTTTCGGGGCAGTGTGGGAGCATCCCATGTGATTGCTGGTACTGCAGGGCTCAGGTTTGTTACTCACAGTCACTGCAAAAGCAGGGTGCACTGGCCCCATAGTTAGGAGGCAGCAGCAAAATTTCAGCACACCTGAAAGTAGCAAAGATTTCTGTGGGAAACACCTGCAGCACTGCCTGCAGCCACATCCCTGTGCCTCGCTCTCACACTCACCTTTCTCTCAGACACTCCTGGCACTGCCTCTTCTCCAGGGCCTCTGTTCTTGGAGAGCAGCCACATTTTGCTGGGGCACTGGAAAGCACAGGAGATCTCAAAAGGGGCATGAGATGCATAGAAGGGTGAGCAGGCTCAGAAATCAATATACATCCACACTAATATGGTGCCAGACTCAAAATATAAAGCCTGTCTGGACCATCCAGATTAGGAATACGCAGTTTCTGTGTCCTTTACCTAGCACAGAGAAGCATACAGACCAGGCAGCACTGAGGGCTGTCTCTGAAAGGGAAGTCAGATATAAACAATGGGAGATCAGCTCACACTGCTGACCCTTTGAAACCTCTCTCTGCACTTTAAAAATTACCTATTTCCTTTTCTGAACACATTGACCTCAAACCAAAGCCACAGTATCTTGAGGAACCACATTTGAACTAGCATCACGTCTTTCCATTAAAATATTCCTGAAAAAAATAAAATTCAAATAGACAGTCCACATGAACTGAGGATACCTGAAAATGTTCCTGAATAAATGATTCTTGACTATTTCGATGCATTATGCAGTTTTGCATGTGTGCATTCATTTCTCATGTTTTGCATAATCTTTCTGATGACTGTATGCACAGGTGTACCATGTAGAAACAGCAGTGAGCCAATGTGATTACTCATTAAACTTAATGAGAAGGTTAGAATCATCTACTGTAAAACTAAGATGAAAGCAAAATCACAAATTTGAAAGCTAACTAAGGGCTGAAATATACGCAAGTACAGTTAGTTAATACCCTCTTAACATGCAGAACAATAAATACATCATATAGATATACAGCAAATTTGGATGCATGTTACCCAAGTGGAACTCAGCTGTGACGGTGTATGAAATGATACATTTAACTCTAATCAGACACATAACTCAGAGGAAGCAAAACCACAGAGTACTTAAGGCCTCTCTTGCACCACTGGAATATTTTTGATAGCCAGATAGCATACTGCCCTTCTCTGTTTAAAAACAGCAAAGCAAGACAGAGCTTGATGTGTCCCTGCAGATCTCTGTAATAAATGCAGGATGATTCCTACACACAGAGGTCATGACTGGAACACAGCAAAAAACAGAAAAGGAGGAAGCCCAGGGCCTGTGAACAATGTATGTGTGACAAGCGAGAGTTACAGAGGAAGATGACCAAGTACAGCTGAGGAGTCATAAAATCATAGAGTATCCTGAGTTCAGAAGGACTCATAAGTATCATCAAAGTCCAGCTCCTGGCCCTGCACAGCCCATTCCCAAGAGTCACACCCTGTGCCTGAGAGCATTGTCCAAACCCTTCCTGAACTCTGCGGGCTTGGTGCTGTGACCGCTTCCCTGGGGAGCTGTGCCAGTGCCCAGCCACCCTCTGGGGGAAGAACCTTTGCCTAATATCCAACCTGAGCCTCTTCTCAGCTTCACATGAGTTATCTGAGTCCCACTACTGGGCACCAGAGAGAGAGTGATCAGTGCCTGCCCCTCCATTTCCTGCCTGTGAGGAAGTTGTGGGCTGCCCTGAGGTCTCACCTGTGTCTCCTCCACACTTACCAAGCCAAGTGGCCTCAGCTGCTCCGATGTGGCTTCCACTCAAGGCCCTTCACTGTCCTAGGTTTAAATCTCTCTTCTATTATGGCACCCAAAACTGCACTCAAGGTGATACAGTTTAGTACTTCAGGAAATACTCAAAAGCCCTTCTTTAAGAGGTGGCTGTAAGGACACTTTTAGGTGTTTGTTCTGACCAAAGCTCCCGCAGAGACCTGGCTTCAGCACGCCCCCGGTGAGCCCAGCCTGAGCAGGGCTGTGCTCTGCCAGGGGGTTCCAAAGCCCACAAGGTGACTTTGAGCCCATGTGTGTGTGTCAAAAGGGATGGACCTCCACTTACCCCTAGCCAAAACCCAATGTTATCTTTTTGTCAGGAATCTTCCTCCCCTCAATTCTCATTTTTTCCTAAAAGCATCACTTTAAAAATGTACCACTCACAGCACCCACAGAGTTTTATGCATGTGAAAGAGGTGGATTTGCATTTAGTTTTTACCTCTTCAAAGGCATAATTAAGTGAAAAAAACCCACCAACAAAATCTCAAAGCCCACCATTTACAAACCTTGCCCTCTCCTCCTCCTTTACATGTGACTCCCAGCCCATGGGACTCACAGGGCGAGGGCACCCTGACCTTTCTCCACCATGCCATGCAAAACACTTCCCATGAGTTAGCACCACTCTGGGGGTCACTCTCTCCAGAGCCTGATATCTGCACCCTGAGGTGAGAGACCTCTTTAAAGCGAAGGAATAAAAAGGGTTTGTTTTCTTTACCCAGGTGTTCCTGTGGTAGAATGGGCTGCAAAACCTGAGCAGCTACAAGCATTGGAACAGCAGGCACACAAAGACAATATTTAAACAACTCTATAAATGAGCTAGGGATGTGTGTCATTGGTTTTGAAGAACTATCTGAAGAGTTTTTAGGCTGAAAACACTTCCATTGAGACATGAGTCATACTAAGCAGCTTTGTGGCAGATACAGCAGCTCCTCTTTCATGCAATCTCTTTCTCTGAAAGCTTTGATTGAGAACTAAGCCCCATTAAGGGTTTAGTGGTTGAGCCTGGGAGCTTCCTTCAGTAAACTCCCTCCTGAATTAATTGCTGCTGGAGCTCATCACCCATAATAATATTTTCAGAATCTTTCCCCTATTATCTTCCTATGTCAGGTTAAATTCATCTTTTTGACGTGACACACATTAAACACTGTGAAAGAGGAACAAAAGCTTCACTACTCAATAGGGAGAAGCAGCACAGAATACTGTCACTGTCCACAGGTCTGCTTTTGCACTTGGTGAAATATGAAGGACATTTCAGCAGAATTTTAAAGATAAACAGTTGAAAATAAAGAATTCTCTTGTCAACAGTCCATCACCTTTAAGGATTCTTCCACATTCACAACTTTAGGATGTTTGTATGCAACATGTACTACAAAGTGAGAGACCTGCACCAGTCTTACACATAGACAAGCATCAAATTAACAGTTGTGGTTCAGGCTGGGCTCTCTTGCCCTGGTTCTCCTTAGCTGTGAATTGTCTTAGGCTGAAGGTATCCTATAGAAACAAATGGAATGATAAGTCTTGCTCAAAATACTCAGCTTCCAGGCAGGCAGGTGGGGATTGCAAGTTAAAACACTCCAGAGTGGGGTAGAACTCCAGGCCATGGTAAATTCCTAAATTAACAAAGGTGCAAACCATGCATTCTCCCACTGCTCCTATGGGGATTGCAAAAAAAGGTCTTACCCTTAATGAGCTAGGATCCAGTCATGCAGGAAACACAGACACATTTTAAACACCTAGGGATGAAAGGAGAGAAAGGTTGAGACATTCTTGATCTGTATCCCATCTGAAAATAAATGCAAATTCTCTCTCTGGCAGATGCTTTTAAAATGCTTGGAAAAAACCAAACCCACAAAAATTATTTTTCTCTAATGCTTTCATGAAAATTCTAATGAATTTAAAAAAATTGCTTGAGCTGTAAATATAAGTGATGTATCTTACAGATGCCCAAAAGTTTTAAAACAAATCGAAAGAAACTGTTTCAATAGGCTTGGATTTCCAGTACATAGGTGGCATACATTTAGTTTTTCAACTTCTTAAAAGCTTTTATATGATGTTTGGGAAAAAAAATCCCTTCAGTCAATAACACATCGTAAATATATGCCCGTGTAAAACATACAAAATATACTTTTGTAGAAGTTCTTCACCTAAATATAAATTTATATGAAGATAAAAATACATTCACTCTTCACTGTGGTGAACTCAACCACTTATAATTACACCTGCTCTAATTTCACAAAATTTCTGTTTTTTGATGGTATCAAACCAAGAGTGCAGAGAGCTGAAGGCTGATACCAGGTTAAGTGAAAGGGAATCAGAGCCATCCTGCTTTCTGACTGCCATTATGGTAATGTGATCAGTACCTTGACAGATGCTAAGAAGAATAATTTTGCTGATTGACTTTTCTTCAAACCTAAGGCAGTGGGCAATCAAAGAAAATAAGAACATCTGGCTGAGCTTTTGATTGCCATGCTCACTGCATGATATAGTGCACCCAAATAAGCAACAATTAGTACAGCTTGTGTCAAAAGACCCATCAGTTAATTCAAATTAAGTCAGGAAAATTGAATCCAATTGGCATTCATGCATATTTGTATGCAAAGTTTAAATAAGATTCTTCTGCATTACATTATCCTATATTTACAAGGAAAACACATGCAAAGTTTTGTGATTTAAGCAAATATTTTCAAAATCCTTTTGAGTTCTTAAAGCCAAACTTCTGGGAAAACTCTGTGTCCTGTCAAAGGACATATTCAGTTTAATAAACAAAAAGTGTGTTGGCTTTCTCAAGTTCATATTTCTCACTTCTTAAAAAATTTCACAAACTTGGACAAGTTATTCATAGGCATTTTGTCAGTAGCAATTGCAATAATGCAGAACTGATATGTGGGTAAATTTACTTGCTAAGATGGTGGCCAAGGTAACTACCAGACTGTAGTACGAAAGAAAAATCTGAAAGCTGAAGAATACTTCCCTCAAGTTTTTGCTTGATTCTGAGTGTAAAACTCTGGGAATATATACTTTCTTTTTTTAAAAAATAGCTTTTCTGTTGGGATTCTATTTATGGTAACAGTAAATTAGGTTGCATGAGAACCTGAGATTAAAACTTATCAAAGGCAAAAGACAAGTTGCGTGCCTTATTTTTTAAATAATGAAATTTAGAAAAAAAGGTCAAATTGATTTTTTATTTAATTCTAGCACCTTGCCGTAAATAAACTTTAGTCATTTCATGGCAGATGTTGTTTCCAAGTTAAGATGTTAAAATTTAATTCATAACTTCGGTGTGAAATCTGTTTTTTTTCTTTAAAAATAGTGACAGACTCTCTGGCTGAGGTGCTATCTGTGCTCAGCTAACTAGAAGGGGAATTTACTGTAATCTCACCTAAATCTCAGTTATCTTCATCTGAATTGATTCTAAAATCCTGTAACGAAATTCCAGGATTTCTGCAACTCATTCAGATGTGTTAATCTAAAGCCTAATGCAAAGCAGTGTATCTCAGACTACATGGGACACAGGGGCACACTGGCAGCCCCAGCTTCAGCTTTGCTCAGGGACTGGGGTCGCATTGCACCTGTAGCCAGCCTGCTCCTGAGTGCCCAATGTTGTCAGAACAACAAACAGGGAGCTTCAGACCAGAGCTGGGAGTACCTAAAATACTCATAGAGTAGAGGAGGGACTATGAGGAGAAGGCTGGGTGAGTCAGTCCATTGGCCAGAGCTCACACCTACATTATCAGCTCCCACTGTGCAATGAGTGTGGCAGTGTGGCCAGCCACCTGTTATAGTCTTTTATTTTTCCCAGGGTTCCCTTTGTTTTGATGCCAAGAAATAGGTTTTCCTAATCACTGACTTCCGTGAATATTAAGACTCAAACACTCTTGAGAACAATTAGATCAATTAATTAGAAAACTGTTGCTATGCTGCCTTCATAAATCAAGAGTTAGCTTGTGATCCATAACTTCAAACAGTCTTTTAGCAGTTGTTATCCTGAAATTCTTTCCTTTAAAATACTAATGTCTCATACATACATCTTCTGATTCAGAGGTTAAGAGTGCTTCTACTAGTGTTACCTTTAGAAATATAGTTGATGGAAAATCCCCTAGGTAGCCAAATGATATGGTCCAGTTACTCTCAAGTGCACAGGCCCCTTACAAATGCTACTCAAAAATCAATATCAATCCTTCAGTGCTTTCAAAAGATGTGGAGTAAGGACCATAATAATGGTGATTGCCTCCAGCAAATAACTGTTCAGTGATTATACTGCAGTGACCTGGTAGTCCAAATCCCCCTCAATAACTCAAAATGGATGCATGCTGGGAAATGTAAAATCATCCCTAACAGGCAGGTCAGTAGCTGCACTTTCTAGTCAAGTACCTACTTATTTACTGTGTTGCTCTCTCTCATTATTGATATAAGATTTTGGAGAAGAAAGTCTGCTAAAAAAAAGTAAGCTGCAAAACAGTAGATCAGCATTTCAGATATGTTCAGCACAGCAAAGAGTACTGTGCACCACAGAAGAATCAGCTGGCAGCCCCTCCTTTTGCCTGTTTTATTTAGGAATATGAAAGTAGACTAAGGAGAATACCATTTCAACGACAGTGGTAGTAGGGAAAAAATCACTCCAAGTGTAAACAACAAAGCAGCATTCATAGTTATGGCCTCTGATATTTTTTCTCTGAGTAAAGCAGCTGCTTGCTTGGCGTCAGGAACAGGGGAATACTTAGCAAAGTTTGAAGTAGTGTGGCAGTTACTTTATCACTAAGACTCTGAATGTAGTCATGGCATTTGCCTGGAGTTCAGGTTTCCATGGTTTGCACATGAGAAAGTGGTAGTGCACAGTATCAAAAACTCAGCACAGCCAGGTGCAGCAGCCATGGCTTTGACTCTGCACTGTCAGCTGCACCACTGGAGTAAGAGACTGGCTACAAGCCACCCAAAGCCCAAGCTGCCTTAGGACATTGCCTTCCCATCTTATTATCTTCTGCATGCTGATACTGAATCAAAACTAGCCAACCAACCAAAATGGTTTGCCAAGACATCAGTGTTTCCTTAAAGTCTGTTCTTTGGTTGAATCCATGCTTGACCCATGTGTACGATTCACTCTCAAAAATAAAAGACATTACAAAGTTCTCTCTCTCCAGAGAATTCTTGGCAAATGAGCACTCCATCTTTCCTAAGCTAGGAAGCCCTTGCCATACAGAATAGACAACCTTGCTACATTTACACTTCACCATATCAAAACTTCGAAGTAAAAATACTGGAAAAAATTATCCATATACATACATAGATCTATTGCCAGGAATGTTGCTTGCTACAGGACGCAATGAAGTAGTGATATAATTAAAAACAACCCTCTGGAAATTGAAAGACAGTGATGTTTTTATATTTTAGAAACAGAAGTACAAAATAAATATTAAAGACTGAGAACTCCCAACTTTTTTTTAATCCTGCATTGGATTTGGAGTATTTTTATTTCAATCATCTCTCAGATATTAACATTTCTTTTCTACCAGCATTCCTAACAATTTAACTGTCTTATCAAGTTCTGGAAAACCAACCTTTTTTTTGAAGACATGCTGTACCACCGTGTTGAGTTCTACAGCTCCAATAACCATAATAAAAACATTATAATGTCTTTTTCCTGCATGTATAATATAGTGTTTGTATGAATACCCATTGCAACTGGAAATATATTGTGCCATCTACCAGCTGACAGTTCAAGCAATGCATAAATATTAGAACAGAGAAAAGCTTAGTGTGATTTCAGAGCCAGTCTCATTGAAAATTCTCTGAACTGGCCACTCTCTTTGTGCCATCTGTTCTCATAGGACATTCTGGTAGCTGAGAGTGTTTTTGTTTCAAAAACTTTGAGAACAAATGTTATGTCCAAATATATTCTCTGCAATAAGCATTAGGTAGTGAAATAAATTAGACTAAGTACCTACCCAGGAGTAAAATTTAGGTTTTACAGGCATGAATGCTACCAGAGGTATCAGACTCAAGGAACCCATTATGATTTAGACCTTAGTGATATGGCAATAATAAGACACCTTAAGCAAGCTGTTGGCTGAATCAGTCAGTTAATCTCAGCTGTGTGTTAGTGAAGTCATTTTATCCACATAAGTTGATTTTAGTCCATTAAGACAGCCCTTTTACTTTACAGTGTGCATAGTCATTACATTTCCCTGCCTTCATTTGTCTTCATTCAAAGGAGCACTCAACCACCTTGGTGCTTATTGCCATTAACAAGATTGTGGTATACCTTAATACAGTGTCAAATGAAGTCACAAAGAGTCATGTGGATGATAGCAAGAAAAACTGCATCACTGTGCACAACGTTACCATGTAGATGAGAAATATAAATGAGGGATGAAATGCAATTTAAGCAAATGCTCAAATGGAAAACAAATGTGCCATTGCAGATAAACAATTCCTGAAGCAGCTATATAGGAGTCCTCCTGCACTTGTAATTCTTGCAATGAGAAAATCAGAATTGTTAAGCAATCAGGAAACGGCAGATATTTTCACTAAAGTTGTATTTCAGTGAAATTATTATCTTTTACTGATAAGACAAGCATTATAAAACATAGAGAGCTAACTGCAGGAGCATCTCAAAAGCTTGTGTATTAAAGCTCAAAAGTTCATTTGGCAGAGAAACTAATAGGCCTGAAAGTTCTCTAGTTCATTTTAACACCTTCTGTTTTTCTCATTAGTGCTGACACTGATGTTTAATTATTATTGTAGGATTTGATCATATTTACAGGCCCTAGCTACTTTTCCTCCTTAAAGACCTCATCTGAATCACTTTTGAATATCTAGCACATGTTCAAGATACTGAGTTCTTAGAAAGATGAAAGACTCTTTAAATACCATGTGAAGCACAGCTACAATCTCTAACTACTGTGCTTAAAAAGCAAAATTTTCCTTGAAGACTCTGTCTCATGTAAATACCTGCTGCCGGTTTTATCCTCTGAATCAGCTTGTGCTGATTGTGGAGGATTCAGGATCCCAGACCAGACTAATCCCACACAGCTGTACAAAGTCCCTGTGTTAAATTTTGTCTCCAGCACTTATTATGCTCAATGTTTCCAGCACTACTTTTGACATAACAGTCTTTTACTATGAGTCCTTGGCCTCCAATGTTTGGTAAAAAAATAAACGTAACTCCTGAGGCCAAAGTGTGTGGATGGGAGAGGATGGGTTTGCCTTTTACAGTACTGATCTTAGTAAGTTTTAAAATGCACACTCAAGGGAATATGTTAGTTTAAGTACTCCTCACTTCACTAAAGAATCAACTTTTATCAGCATCCCAGGTTTGCTCCCCAGGTCTTGTATGAAATGAACTCATGGGGGCTGTGCACAGCTAATAAGTCTAGTTCTTTTTTAGAAGCAAAGTGGTTTGTCACTGTGCAGCAGCAATTGACCTGCTGAGGTCAGATCAGATGCAGATTTGTTTCAGAAACACTTGCAATTTTCATTTTCTCTGAAATTAAAAGTAGAAATCTTTTCAGGATAAGAAACATCATTAAGGATGAGTTCCTACATGTACTCCTTTGTGTACACCTTAATGTCCTTCCACATTAGCCATAGAGGAGTTAATAAGATGCTCAAAATAAACTTGAGTGAATATGCAGAAGCAGCAGGTAGGTTAGAAGAAATCACTCCCCTCTCACTGGCATAGCAGTCACATTACGGGTGTGGATACAGAGCTGAGAGGAACAAGAGTGATGCTATCCAAACTCAGAATGCCTCAATCCATCAGCAGGGTCAAATCACAGCTACTTCCCACCACCAAGGGAGACCAGCCCCAGCTACTACAACCACCACAAACTGTACTTTTGTGAGTAAGCAGCAGTCCAGTAAATGATCTACATCCATGTTGTTAACTAAGCTCTCATAATCTATATTTCTGATGCTAACACGCCTTTTTCCTAACTTTTTTTATAAGATTAGGTTTGGGAGCAGCTTTCTCTTTGAAGAGCTTCTCAAGTCTCTTCCCTGCCTGCCCCTCTACACCACATTTCCAGAAATATATTCCCATGTATTCATACTTGCTGTTTTAAGCCTGCACTGGCACTACGTAAATCAAATCTAATCTGATAAACTGCTAATTGCTGAACTAATGTGTATTTTTAGTGTGTATATTTGTATGTACCTGCCTTGTCAAATTTCTTGACCAATGTGTGTTACCAACAGCTAAACCCAGTACTGCCAGTGCAGCTGCATCTCCTAAGAATCTTGGCCTATTCTGTTGTCTGAGGAGAGAGGAAAAGCATCAACACAACATCCCACTCCCCTTGAAATCTCACCAAATCGGGAACAAGTTCATGCAGGACAGCTTGCTCTGATTCTGTCAGTGTTTACACTTAAGGCAAAAAGGGCCTGACTGATGACTAATGGTACAAGGACACTGATGTATAAAACTGTATCAATTAAAAGGAAACATCTACTTTCACATATTAATACAAGAATGTAGTCAGAAATATAAAAACCCTTTTTATTTCTTCCCAAATTAGATTATGCATATATCATTATAGTCATGATTTTATGGATATGTGGAAAAAAACCATGTATGACTGACCTTCAAATCAACACTCAGCTTGACAGCCTAGATCGATGTATTATCCAGACCTCTATTTCTCATTCTGTTTCAACTGTCAAAAAGAATTTGTTTGTTATAAATAGGAACTCCCCAACAACAACAGAAAATAAGATACAGGCAGCCACCTTGCAATGTACCTGTTCTCAAAATTCTCTTTGTTTTTAAAGAACCCCAAATTTCCATGCTGCTTGCATGAATAGCACCCTCATCTCTTGGACTAGAGTGTTCATAATGAAGTGAGATCAACTATTTGCAACGTTTCCTGGAGGACACAGAAGTGACATAAATTGCAGATTAATGGCTTTTTTGTTCACTGTGTGGGAAGGTCATAGGAGATCTCAGGTCCTCGTGGGTCTCAGATCATAGGGGGTCTAAGTTTCAACAAAAATGCAAACCAGACACAGAAATTTCTGGACACAGACTCTGTAACTTAACGCAAAACAAGCACACAAGTGGTTTGACACCACTTTTTGAAGTCCATTTTAGTTCTAATACAGTGTTAAAAAAAGAGTCTCAACTGGAACATTCTCTTATTTTTTCTTAGTGAATATAGAATGATTGAGAAATTGTAAAAAAAAAATCCACCATACTCTTAAATTACACCTTCAGATGGCCAGGATTCTAACAAATTAAACAAATTAAATTATTTTTAACCCAGGGTACCTTCAAAAGCCATAAATGCCACTGAGATTCCCTTGTTGTGAAGACAGGTAAGGACTGGGTGTCTGAAGTCATTGCTAGGCCCTAACAGACTTGCATTCATTGCATGTACAGGTTTTGTTGAAGTACATAAGGAAGCCTTGGGAAGAGCACGTGCTGGGGAGGTGTCCTTAGACCAGCAGTAATTAGCTCCCCTAAGAATCCTGTAGCCATGAGGTGCCATTAGCATTAGGAAATGTACTGCACTTTGAAGATGTAAAAGGATTTCAAAGAGCTCATTGGTATCAGATTATCCACTGCACTGGGATTTCTGCATTACTGTTTTCAACTCTTATTATAAAATTATATATAGATATTCAGACAAATTCATAAGTCATTTTTATGCAACCAGTTATTGCACATATTACTTGAAACCCCAAAACATAAGTTTTCACTTGGAATGTCCCTTTTGTGTAAGGAAACAAAAGTTTGTTTTCATCTATTAAGGAGCCTGCAAATCTGTTAATTTTTGTTTTTTCCACTTGTTTACTCCTTAAAAAAAGTTTGTGTTCTGTATAAAAGAACAGAATTCTTAGAAGTAATTAATTCTTTCTTCCCTGATGACACTGCACAATTGAATGAAAAAAAGCCCAACAAATCATGGAAGGATTTTGTCAGCTTTTGATAACAGGACAACAGAATAGAAATGTAAGCTGCAGAAGGCTTTCTTTTGCTACTGAAGATCAAGATTAATATGAAAGTGATAATCAAAATCCAAGTTGAAGGGGAGTCACATAGACATCAGAAAAAAACCTTTTTCTCAAGGAAGGTGTTGCTGCTCAGGGACAGGTTGTTCAGCAAGAATACCTTGGAGGTATTCAAGACTCAGCAAAACAAGGCCAGGACTGGCTGGACCAAGCTCTAGTGACAGCAGCACCTCAGGTGGGAGCCTGGAGTCAATAACTCTCAGAAGACCTTTCCATGCAAAAGTTCTACTGCAATTACTGAAACTGCCCAAGAATCATCTAAGAAAAGAGATTATAGGATTTTAGTAAAAAGGTTAAATACGTTAAACCCCCTAAATATAGAAATAAAGCCAAATATTGAAATTCCAATGCAAAAAGAGCAAAGCTTCAAATAAGGAAACATATGCATTCCTCAAAGCCACACTGAAATTTAGGACTTTTCACTGAGTCGTACATACTAAATGGAAGCTAAGAAGGGATCCACACCTTTTTTTCCTTTCAAGTCATCCTAACAGGAATTAGACACATTTACTCTATCACAGCAAGAGTCTGTGGATAAATAAAATAGTTACTAAAAGCTACCGATATCGTCTGTCATCTGCATTTAAAAAATAAACATGTAATTTTATACAATAGAAATCTGTTAAAGATAAGTACTATCACTTCAACATACTTGTCTTCATATAAGATTTTCCTTCCCAAAATTTCACCCTCAAGACTTCAAACTGTAACAAGAAATTTTCTTTTATTTTCCCTGTTCAGCACTGTTTATACTCAGGCATTCAACACAACATTTAATACCAGCAGGGTTTGTAACTGGTTTTACCTGCCTGTTCTGCAGGTAGAAAACTTATACAATAAATATAAATAAACAAATATATTAAACTGCTCTCTAATACTTGGATCAGTGTCTTCCCAACAGGCAAGAAACTGATACTTTATTCTATCATCCTGAGAGCACATCTTATTGTAGACAAGATAAAGAGAGCAGCCAGCACGAAACCCAGCTTTCCTTCCTCATAAGTACATGCCTGACCACTTTATAAGAGTGTTCTATTTCTTTAATTAATAAATAGATCAAGATTCCACTACAGTTTCAGTTACAGCAATTTCAAGTGAGTCTGCTTCGGTCAGGGGAGAATTGGCTCACACTACAACTGTTCATAATTTTAAAATCTGGAGATTTATGGCTCCTCTTGTGTACCAGCCAATATCAAAGACATCATATCTGTAGCAATAATATTTTTCTTGCACAGGGATTTTCCCACATTTTTGGACTGAAACCTCAGAGAGAATGATGTTTGAATCATGGTGATTTCACTATGAAACAAAAAAAAAAAAATGAGACCTATATTAACTAGACTCAGAATTCAGAATTTGGTGCCTATATCAATTCCCTACATGAAACAAGTGACCATCTGCTCACTTGCCTTTAAGCAATATTAATATCTTCTCTCTTTGCTTCCCCATTCATCCCTCTCTCCCCCTCCCTGCTTTAGCTTTAAATCCTTCTCTTCATACAACACTACCCACCTATTTTTAACTCATGTCTTCCAAATTTCCACTTGGCTGCTCACCTCATCAACATATGGTAGATCTGCTCACTGGTGCTGCAGACCTCCTATCTGGGACCATTTATGAACCATCTTGTAGCTGGCACAGTCATTTACATGTCTTAAAGGCATTTACAAAATGTCACCACCTCGAAATATATCCTCAGGAGAAGCTGTGGCCAGATCCACTTAAAGCTCTTGATCTTAAATTTGTTCACTCTGTAGTGGATCATAATTTCAAAATTTAAAATAAAGCTTGATGTTAAGTCTGGTATTATCATTCTAATCATCCCATTCTGATCTTGAAGCTTCCATTTGATTTGGAAATTTCTCTTATATTGAAAAGTAGGTATTTGTGAGATAAAGAAACTATTTTAGTATTTATATTTTCCCCTCCAAAAGAAGAGGAAAGTTACATTTCTAGTCTTAATTTCTTCCACTCTTAATTTATTTGGAATACTAGATTCTCTCTTTCAGATGTCTTGTGAGAAAACTGCACCTAATGAGTGTTCTCCTTTTAAAAACAAAATATAAGGACGTTTGTGACCTTAGAGGGCCTTACTGCTGAAGTTTGAGTCTCTAGTGATTACCTAACAGCTGTTCAATACTGGTTCTGGATTTCATATAAATGTGTCAAGTATTTCTTGTACATAAGCCTAGAAACAATGCAGAGCTGCTCATCTGAGCTTTTCTAATTGTTCTTATACCATCAGCAAAGGAATTCTTGTACATAGATTTGTCATAATACCTTGTTGGAATTTTTTATTTAACAACTGCCTCTTGAAGCGAAGCAAACCCTGGAGAAGAATAAAGCTATGGTGAGTACAGTTGCAACACTAATTAACAGACATGCTAAATATGAATGCTTCAGTAAGAATTAAAAAAAAAAAGTGTATTGGATGTCAAGCAGTCAGGAAATACTCAGAATATCAAGTTTTATTTCCTTGAAAATTTGACACTCTGCATTAGAATATATTGAGCTGAAATTTAATTTGCTGGCCAGCAAATTAAAGCAAGGGCTTTGTGTGTGCCCCATGCATAATTTCTCTGGTGTTGATGTTTACCTCAGCTGCCCTTTGCATAGACTGCAGAATTTGGATGAATTTATAAACTTACC
Source organism: Toxostoma redivivum (assembly GCA_013397375.1). Classification (NCBI taxonomy): domain Eukaryota; kingdom Metazoa; phylum Chordata; class Aves; order Passeriformes; family Mimidae; genus Toxostoma; species Toxostoma redivivum. Next base: position 333,645 of record VXBI01008954.1, read on the forward strand.
AGTAATTTCTAGGCTCTAAAATACTGCAATACAAAGTACTATCAGCAGTTATCTGGAAGAAATTTACTGATTAGGCAGCCCAAGTTAATAATTAAGACACAGTAGTTTTAACACTGCTGTCTCCTGTTTGTAAGCAAAACAAAGGAAACATCAGCAACAGAGGCCATGTTCTGAAATTCTGAAGAGTGCCAAACTATGTTTATATAAGAAATGTAGAAACTCATCTGAGCTCCTCTGCAGAAAAGAAAATTAGTAAAGTCAAAAGATAAATGAAAACAACATATAGTGACTCCGCTACTATATTGTCTCGATATATCTGATATTGTCCTCGAGTATCTAGAAGTGCTAATATGCAATGTTTAAGCTAATCCTCACTCAGAGGTGAGGTCTGAAGGTAGATACAGAGATTTTATTAATCCTCCCCTAGTACTGATTTACTCTGCTAATATTAATTCTTTTTCTCCATCATGCAATGTCCTTAGGGTCGGGCTATACCTAACCCAATTATCACCTAAAAAGGAAGCTGTAATAGAGATTATTGATTTGATTTGTCTTTATCTAGTTAATTACTTCATCCTGCACTCACTTTACTTTTGCAATTTCCTGACCCAAGAGAATAAACTGTTATTGCCAAAGGAAAAGCAGAAAAAGAAAGCGAGGGGTAGAGGGGAGAGGGAATCTTAATTTGTACACATTTCTCTGTATCTCAACTTCTACTTTGCATTCAGGTAGATTCAGTGCTAAAAAATTCTCATTAATAAATAAAAGCAACCCTCTAACTCTGTATTGCTTTTGGTCCTGAAGAACATCAAAAGACTGTGCAAACCTAAAGTAAAATGCAATCAATTACCAAGCTCAGGGGATTATTTCACCAAAGCAATTGATTTAACTTCACCACTGCAGCCACCTCTCATTGGAAACATATCAGCTATTTAACAGCACATTCATAAAACACGATAACAAATCGCCTCAACATTTCCTAGGGAATAACCTTCCAGTCTTTCACTAGAAGAAGACAGGTCAAAATCCCCTTTTGTTTCTTTTCTTTTCACTTCAGTTAATATGATCTCTATCATACCTACAAGAAATGTATTATAAAAGAAGGGAATCTAACTGAAGATTTCATACAGTAGAATGCATGGCTTAGGTTTCAGTAAATAGACAATGGGATCTTTAATGACTGCATACAAAAAGGATTGGGAGTTGTCACATCAAACTGCATTTCTATTTAACAGCATGACAGGAAATAGACTTCAGTGAGAAACACAATTCAAAAATGCAGGGTTTCCATCAGCGAAGATATTCTGTCCATGTGTGATCCCAGAGGAAGTATATGCAGGACTTTGAGGACTAACATTTATCTCAACAAAATGGAGAGTTCTGAGCTTGACAAGGGGCACTACGTAAAAAGGAAAGGAGACACTAAGATATCATATACAAAGGCATTTATTTCTTTGTCTTGCCATACATTTTTTGTTCTGTCAAATGGAAAAGTGATTCTTTTTCTTCCTTTCTCTTAGGCTAGGGCCACAACTTACTTTCACTGTGTATCTAAAGAGACAAGACTCTGTTGATGCCCTTCAGACACTTCCCATACTAGTGATAAGCAACTTATATTTCCCTTTTTTCAAAAGTGCTGGAAAATCTAGAATTTCCATTATCACTCAGCAAGATACTGCAATGTTTTTCACTGTTGTTGGTTATGAAAAGCTACATAACATCATTCAGAAATGAAATAACTTCATTTTCACCACTGATTCCTTCTTTCTAACATCACTCAGTATGTGGATCATGTGTCTTGTATTCCTATGATCAGATATTGAAACTTAGCTTTAAAACTTAACTTTCCTCAGAAACCATAGTGCCAGGGACTAGAATGTTTGTCATGTCACAGGGAAATCCAGCAAGGTGAAATCAGTCAAGCAAACACAGTTACACAGAGGAGGATCAAAAAGTCCCAATATACCCAGCTGGACAATAGAGGGGCCCCAAGTGCTGAGTGGCAGCTGCCATGCTGAAGGAAGTGCTCAGTAAGAGCTGCCAGTGTTCATGCAGTAAGCTGGAAATACCTGACTTCAGCAACATAATAGGCCAGAAATAGCCAAGTGTCAAGAACACAAAGTGCAGATCACCAGCACTTTAAAGCTCCTATAATTCCTGAAGATCTGTTTGGAATGATATTCCTCTTGAAATCTGTTAGCCCATGGGTCTGCTTGACCTCCCCTGCTGCTTGTGTGGAGTCAGCCCTTCCAGCACACAGGGGTGAAACAGCATTTCCCCTGCTTGTAACCAGTCAGAATAAAAAGAGGGTCATAAATATTGAAATAGATTCCCATTGTCTCAGGACAGGTGGGAACACGACAGTGCAAGTCTGTCTAGAAGCACACAAGGACTGTTCAGGTAATAGCACTTTTCTGAATAAAAAATTTCTCTATCTTTGGCAACAATAACCCACTGAGGTTTTATCTTCTTCCCCTCAAATCAGAATTCTGTTCTCAAATCAGCTCTGTTCTAAAGAGGACAAATTAAAATGTAATTCAATCTTTATTTGATATGTAATTACATGTATAAAGAACTGACTTCACTGGCAATTTCCAAAATTTTTTTGTGTTTTGTTTTCTTTTTTTTTTTTAGCCAAACCTGGAACACAGTACTGTTATTTAATCATCCTCAGATATTTTTTCATCCTAATTCTTGAAAAATAAAAAAACGTTATTGATGTGTACTCTAGATACCTCATGATTTAAGGAAGAAATTTAGCATTCATGAATGATATTTTTTGCTTTGTTGATGGTAATACATTTTCACATAGCAGCGGAATACCTTGTAAGTATATAGGACATACCCAAGCACTCAAAAAAGGAAATTTAGGTGGTATATAAGGCGGCAGTTCTCTAAGTAGAAATTAAAAGTATAATAAAGTATAATAAAGTAGTGAGAGAGTCACTGAAAGACATTTGGCAGCATTGGTTATGTCTGAAAATAACCCAGCTGCCATCTTATTTTAGACAGTCACAGGAGTCTGACTGACTGATCTAAGAAGCTGTCATCAAAAAGATCTAAAAGCTTGATAAAGTAGAAAAAAATCAATTTTTGAAACCCAGACAATCTTCAACTTGGGGAACACAGCAGAATAACTGACTGGCATAAAGGAACTAGAAAAGTTAAATTACTCAAGATATAACTGGATTTATCTATTTGTTCTCTCACACAGTTTGCACACATGAATATTACGTTCACTGTACATTTTATTTTTTCCAGTTAAGAGAAAAAATTGACTCAGCACTTCCACTTTTGGATTATCTTTTTTCCTCATTTGACATTGTATTTACAAAATAATCACTTCCATTTTGTTCTGCTAAACATCTTCACCTCCCAGTACCATTTCTATTTATGTGTATTCAAGTGTCTAAGTTCTGCTGAAAGCCAACAGACTCTTCAAAAAAACTCCCACATTTATTTTATGGAAAATACCTCTGAATGCACAGTCCAAAAGGCTTAAATCACTTCTGGGACTGAGACAACACTGCTGCCTCATGTTTTCTCTCTGGCTGTTTCCTAATGATGGAAGTTGTAGTGCCCAAGTCTGTAACTCATTTACACACCTTTGAAAATGCAACCTGAGATCTCCTCTCCATTGCTCAGCTCCAAAGAATTCTCCACCTTCTCATATAATTTCTTTTAAATCTACAACTTCCAATCAAACTTCTACTAAACAAGTTTTAAAAATATATCGCTGCTTTAAAATTATTGAATTCCTCTTTTTGTTTCATGCTCCCTCAAGAAATGTTTTAAAGAGTGTACTTACATATAACATTTTGAAATTGCTTGGGCATGTTGGGTTTTAAAAGTGATCAGATTTCAATTACCAATAATGACCTTGCAGGAACTCAATAATTACCACAATTCTCAAAGGTTGCTTATTAAACTTTTAGTGATTTTTCCTTATTTCCTTATTTAAAAACTTTATTCCTTTTGCACAGAAAAAAATTCTAGATTATTTCAAGAGGACTATTTATGCCTAGGGCTACTTACTGATGATAAAAGAGTAGTACTGTTTGCTCTTATTTTATTTTTCCATATTTGCAGCTATTTAATATTCTGCCTTACCTTGCTACGTACTAAATGCTTTGCAGCTTTTAGATGCTTGTTGCTATAACTTTTAACAATTCTTATATTCCTGTCTAGTGACATCAAATGCAATCTTTATCCTTAATTTTATTGAAATGTTTTGGTTTTTTTCCTTATATCATAATCACCTGTAACATCTCACACTAAACAGCAGGTGGTTCTAATCAATCTCTTTCCACCCATGAATGTTGCCTTTTAAGAGTTCTATGGGTTTGCAACTATACATTGTATAAAACTGTCACGTAATTTTCATTTCTGATGATCCATTATCACAAAACACCAGATGTGCACTACCACTTCTTAATTACCATACTTAGAACTTCTGTCATAGAACTGAGATAATCTTTGAGATAATCTTTTATCTGGGTATTTTCTTTCAACATTGGGAGAACACAATACTACATTACCTCAAAATATGCTCACACGAAATTTAGTAATTGCTCATAGGAAAAGCAATTTGATTATTTGAGCAGCAAGAAGAAATCTGCAAAAGCTGCTTTTTCCATACATTCCTCAGCCTCCTGTAGTCCATAGGGCTATTCAAATGCTGTGTGTTGAAAAACTACCTTCTTAAACCAAGGAAAACAAGTTTTTGTCAAGTAGGAAAAAATACACATACAAGAAAATATATTGCTTAGTCCTGAATGATATCTTATTTTAAATATTGATTCTTCTCCCCTAGGTCCTCATAGCTCTTGCCAGAAATTACATTTTAGAACCAACATTCCAGAGATAGAATAACCTAATGTCCAAAAAACAAAGTTTCTTTAAAAAAATTAGAATTAAGAATTTTTTCCATGTTTTAAATTTGATTTTTTCATCCAGTAAGTATTTCTCAAAATAATGGATATTTTAGCCAGCATGTTGCTTAAAGCCTGATTTGCTAAGGCCATGCTATCTGTATCACACCAAAGAAAGCTTATTTTCAGAAGGTATTGTGTCTTGACCACCTGGGAAAGGGATGCTCAACAAGTCCTTGCTGGGTTGTACAGCTCCCAGGTCCAAAGGTCCATTAGGACCAAAGTCTCTCATGATGATCACTTTCTCTTCCAAGAGTTGCAGAATTTTCAGACTTGCACTCCACAGCAGTGTTAATGTTATGGATTAAAAAAAAAAATAGTTTGAAGCAGATTTAAGAGGTAAAAGCGTATTCATCAGTACTACTTTTACATTGCCACATTGCCAAGTAAGCATAAAACTCTGCTTTAACTTCTGAGGAAAAGTAGAGAGAATAGCTTATCTTCAATGGGAGAGGGAGGAATGTCTGTCTCAAGAGACTGTGCTGCTTCATCTAAAGCCATCCAGAAAACAGTGTGCCAGTCAGTTCAGTTCCACTGAGTGCTGAAAGGCTGAACCTGGCAATTTGGAAGCCTGGCTTCCTTTTCTGGCCAAGTTCTCTCTAATCTTAGTTAGCTGTGCACTGTTTCACTAGTCCTTAGGTTTTGTCTTACTTTTCATGATTGTTTTGAATAGCACTAATACAGGAGTGCTCACAGTGGAAGCTTCTAAGAAAACTTTTGAAATATTTAATTGGTAACAATAGTACATATTTCATTGTTTGACTTCACATTTGACCTACTGCAAATAAAACACACCTTTGTTTTCTGCAGAAATACTATGTCAAATGTAAAGTCAGCTGGCTCTAACACAGGGTTTTGCTTTTGTGATTATATTTTCAATGCAACTTTTCTAACCAAATATATAAATTATAGTACTGAAGTTCCTGATCAGAAGTCAGAAATGTGTTTGTTAGCAAGAATTCAGGAAATAGTGAAAGATTATCTAGAAGTAAAAGTTTTAGAATACCTAGAAAACAATTAGAAAACAATTTTAAAATATCCTTTCTTAGAATGAAAAAAAAAAGCTATTCAAATAGATTATTATTATCTTCTATTCAGCACTCTTAAAGCAAATGTTTCAAGTGGTGTAAATTGACATTCACCAAATGAATTGAAATTCACCAAAACCAGCACACTTTGCAAGTCTACAAGCTAGAGTTCTAACCCTTCATTATCCAAATGACTTCTTAATACAATTTTACAATTTTTATTGTTCTGAACCATTGTTTTCCATGTATACAGAGACTCTCAGAATTCAGTGGCTTTCAGCCATTCTAATAGCTCTAATTTCATGACAGTTCTTCAAAATTGGGTTCCAAATTACTCAAAAGTGCAAAAGCTATAATTTGCCTTTTAGAATCTACACACAAAGTTCCAACCTGATTTATATACTTCTTAACTCTACTGCAGATAGCTAAGAGCTAAGTCTGCTGTAGTTTACACTAATCTGGATGATCTCACCAGATCATTCACCTACAGATTCTTCAACAGCTTAAACAAGCACTGTCACAGTTTCTAGTCCTGCAACAGGAACCATTCTGCTGTCATCATCTTCACACTTCACAGTTTTAAGTACTTCTATCTTATGGGAAGGATTATTCCGATTCAGTTCTTCTCTGTAGCAATAATAGATCAGTATAATTCAATAACACAGACAGTTCTACCCTGTGTATCTGAAGCCATCAATACTGTCTTCCTGGCATAAGGTTTTGTTCATCACTTCCAGCTAAGTGAAATGAATGGTTCAGCATCAAGTCTCTTTAGAGTGCCTCACAAACCCTCCAAAAAGGGACATGCCTGAGACAATCCACAAAATGGGGCAGGTTTTTCAAAAGCAGGACTGTTGCAGATAGAGCTGCAGAGAACTTTCAGTGCTACTGGCCTGTAGGCAGAGACAGATTGCACTAATTTAGATAGCTCCTTGGGGCTTTCAAAATTATGCCTTGGACCATTCCATGGGTGTGAGTTATGAGCTGCAACTCTTTGAAGAACAGCATTGAATTTCACCTCAATGTATAGGCTCTGCAGCCTGATATAGATCATGTTGACAGTCACTTCTTCCCCATCAGAGCTCTGTTGCTCAAATCAGTGAATTCAGAACTTAATGAAGTTAGCATTCGGGCCTAGTCCCTAATTTTCTGAATTTGGTAGGGGTATCTAATAAAATCCAGACCAAGCTTCTAATCAGATTTCTATGCTTTTATTTCCTACACTTTCTTGTATTTTTATGTTTCAACCACACAGTAAATTACCTTTTAAATTTACCTATTGTAAAGAAAAATACTACTGATGGATTCATTACTTAGTTTGCAAAACTGACACTCAATTCCAGCATATGATTAGGCAGGACTAGATAGTGAACAAACCTCAGCAGGGAGGAAAAAAGATGATTAAGAAGGAGTCTTTACCTGATACATTATGCCAGCTTCGTTCTGCATGCTTTAGCTTTTCACTCTAGCTCCTATTTTTTAATTACCTCATGTTTATTTTTCTTCTTCTTTGTACAGTGATCAAACACTCACAGTTTGTATTTCATACAGAATGATATTGCAGTCACATTTTCCATCAAACCTTTGCCATTGAAATAAGTGATGGTGATTTCTCTCACTAGAGCATGTTACAGTTAATATCAGAAAACACCAAATAATGAACCCAAGGAACAAACAAGTTCCCATCAGATTAGATCTCTGTTTTCTTCTGATCCAAAATGTCCCTTCAGATAACACTGGAGGTATGTATGTAAAGATTTCTCCAGGTGACCTTCATTTAAAAAATGAACCAATTACTTCTTCTAGCAATAAAGCTTCATTAAGAATAAAATACATTCTAATTTGTTAAAAATGTTTGACGAGAGATGCTGCAAGGCATTCTGGACAACAGCAGTCACAGTTCCACAGACCCTTGCTAATTACAGACTTAGCACCAAGATTTCCCCAAATGGTAAAACAAAGGAGCTGCATCCTTGTCTAGCTTGACCTGCAGAGTGAGAAGTCATAAGAGAATGATGAGAAGCTCAGAGGCATTTTGTAACTTGGCTAATCCTTCAGGGGAATCAGTGAAAGACAGGCTGCACTGAGTACCATATTCCCAATCACCTCCCAAATGGCCTTTCAGGAAAAGTGTGGAAGTGAATGTTTTCACACAGGCACCACCGACATTGTGCAGAAATTTTCACATTCTGTAGCTTATGCCAATTCCTTAACAAATTTGGTCCTGCAACTGTCCAATCCTGCATCACTCCTGGAAAAAAAGCCCACATTTGCATTCCTGGTTTTAAACAGCCTTAGAACTTTGTGTATCAAGGAAGGCAAAAAAAGAAGGCTTGGACTGTGCAAAGACAAGACCTTTTGCTTCTTTCACCATTGCCAATCAGCAAAAAGAGGAAGCCTCAAATCCACCATTGTGTTTCAAAGAGGTTTGTTTCCTCTCCCAATTTTTCAAGTCTCACAGGGCTTTGAAAAAGCAAAGCCATACTCTGAATTCCCATGTTTTACACAGAAATTGAAAAGCCTGAAATACAGCACCAGATGCTTAATATTCCAGGACATTTGGTTTGTGGGATGTATTACAAGCCAGATGCACTATTTTTCAGTATATTGTCTCACCTTTTTGCTTCATTTCACACAGTACTTCACTAGGCATTACATCAGCTTTCTTCTCTCTTTCTTCTTTTGCAGTTTGGGAAACAGATAAAGCTAATTCAGAACATGCTTAGCTACCAGGATTAACTTTATTAGGGTTTGTATAGACAACTTGCAACTACTGCTATTGTATAAATTATTTCTTCTTTACTGAAGTATTGTAATTACTTTACTGTATAAATCAGCTATTAGATTAATATACCAGAGTAAGACTACACCAATTTTTACAAAATTAGTAATTGGTGGACTTGGTGTAATATTACCTGGCCTCTGTGGAATTTTGTTAGCTGTTATATTTTTGCAATCAAGACCACAGCTCGATAAATATTCCTTCCCCATCCCTCCCCAAAACACAAGTCTCTCTTTTGATTGTTGTGACTGGTTATCACCAGCAAGATAAGGAGTTTCCCTTCCAAAATAATAAGTCATTGAAACTAAAAGTTAACTAATACTTGCAAAACCCCATAATTTCTAAATTCAAAATAGTAAAAAATACAGTTCAGTATGCAAAACAGATTCAAGCACATATGTTTCTGGAAGATTCTTTTAATCCTCCCATTTCTCCAATTTTTGTATATAACAACTAGAATCTGAAGTAAAACTATTTTGAGTGTACTTTAATACATCTCAAAGAAATTTTGTCAGACACAACTTGTTAGCCAGTGTCTCTCTTTGCAAATCGATAATAGAGTTGGCAGTATTCAAAGCACAAAAGGACTGGAAATTAGCTTTCTTGGCAAAAATATGCTTCTGAGTCAGCCCTCAGCATCTCTTTTCAAGACAATGTTCCTTTGCCTCAAGCACTTTTTTCTGACACTTCCAGAGCAGTGGTGCTCTGCCCAATCCATTTCCTGCCATACTATGTATTCAACTCCCACTGCTTCATTAGAACAAGATTTCCTTTTATTCATGTTATAAAATGACTAATTTCCTTCTTCTGGACTTAGATATACTTTCTTTTGACAAATACTAATTTTTAGACTATATGCTAAGCTCAATGATTTTGATTTCTTCATTTTCCTATTAGAGTCTGCTTCTCAGTTTCTAGAACAGAGAGGCTGTATGAATCTTATTGACTCCAACTAAACTTATTTGGCTCTGAAAAGCAGGCAAAGTGAGCTGGACCCTTCATCCATCACTAATTAACTCTAGAAAGTTGTTAAATAGCTAGATTATAATATTTAGTTTATACATAAATTAATCTTTGCATTTCTCATTAGAAAGCATTCTCTATTTTTTTACCCTTCAAAGACAATTGTCACTGATTTTGAAGTTTGTAATATATCTTTATATAATCACTTCCTTTGGCAACTATCCCATTGTTATTTCATTGATTTGAACTTACTGGCCTGTTGTTCAGCCACCTTTTCTGACCCAGGTTAAGCAGTCTAATTTTTTCTCGTACCTGCTAGGATTTAAACAGATAATTGAAGAAAGTATATTTCCAACACAGTGGATTTCATCTGTTTCTTCCCCTTGTCTTGAATTCCATTCCTAGACATGGTCTTCTATTTCTCATCCATTCTCCCCACCTCAAGGGGGGTTGTGGTTAATCTGTAGAGAGAATTGACAGAGAATCTCAGGAGGTGGCCTGGCACTGGTCAGGGACAGCACACAAGCCCCTCCAGGAAAGTTCATGCACTTTTGCAAGACACAAGTCACTTCCAACCTGCATTTCTATTGCTTGGGTAAAAACATTACCTTCCTTTCCTTGCAAGGTCATAGTGGTTTAAGCAGCAGTGATTTACATATAAAAGCTGCAATAATTTCTTCTTTCTGAGAGTCCAAAGGCACACAGGCAGTTAATTTGGGTGACAAATTCAGATGGTGCAGATTTCAGATTCTATACATCTTGTCTGCAGTCTCCCTCGTTCTGGTTCAATAGTAGTTCACATGAGATTTCAGGCTTGTTGCAATTTATGTTTCACTGCATTCCTCCTATGGACCCTGCAAGCTCTGCCAACTTCAAGGATTTCTGTTAATGAGACAGACAGTTCAACTGCCATCCCATCTTCCTCAGTCCTTTAGCTCCTTAGGTGCAAAAATGAAAATTATTCCTAAGCATTCTGCTTGACAGATAGTGGAGGTTTTGAGAGATATGAGAACATACCAAGGCTTTTTTAGGAAACTGTAAGCCTTTCCATTTAACATTTTGCAGGATTTTCTCTCACCTGTCAAAAGGTCAAGATTTCCAAAGAACATAATATTTTTTTTTCACTGAATCTTTGTGTCCTCAAAGAAAAACAACTCTAGTTAGTTTAATTGCTAGTCTTCTTCACAACTTGTTATAGAGAAGAAACCATGGACTTAATTTTCTACATACTTGAAAGGAGCAACTAAATTCCTATCAGTGCTAATGGCAGAAAATCACAGTTAGAGCCCAGCACTCAACAATCATTATAAATTCAGCTGTCTAGTGGAATCCACAATGAGACACAAGCTAGGTGCTAAGCTTTCGGTGTTCTTTTCCAAGTAAAAGGAATAGCATTCCTAAACTAGAAACATACCTTATCTTGCAGTTACATATTAAATACTGGGGAAAGGGCAGGGAATACCAGAGCTTAGAGCTAGGTGCCTATATCCAGGTCTCAGCAGTTAAAAAAAAAAAAAAAAAAAGTGCCTCCAAAGTGTGATCAATAGATTGACAGCTTGACCATCAGGTGGGCCATCATGTTCAATTGTAAGACTACTTAATTCAAAGCAGACTCTTCAGCCTAGACAGTAGGAATTTCATTTCCCAGAAAGGAAATCAAAACATCCTGGGTTTAAAAGAGCCTTGATGGCTCTGGGACTAGAAGCTTTCATTTAGCTTACCAATTAGTTGCCTGTTGCCTACCTTGACTTCCAACCAGCCCAAAGTTCCCACTTTTTTGAGCTGCATGTATCATCTTGAATGAGATGGAGCCATTTCTTTCCACCTTAGTCTTCCTAACCAGACACAGGTTATTCAGAAGTACAGTAAACCTCTCTCATAACAAACCTACAAAATGACATGCATAATTACTCATTCTGACATATCTTTAATCAGTGGGTATCCACTCTTTCATTAAATAGTATGACTGAATATGCAACAATAACAAGCTGGAAAAAACTCTCTTTTGTGTAATTTTTGAAGCACATCAGCTGGTTACAAAACATTGTTTTTTACTATTCAACCTTGACCAGAGTTAGAACTTGTTAGGTGTCATAGCAATAGAAGCATTCAGGTGGTAGGAAAGAGAAATTAGCAGATTCCAGTTGAAACTGCTCTGGTAGGGTGTGCTCTCAGGAAGATTTATATACCAGGCAAAGATTGATAGTATTTACATTTTGATGTAGTTGAATGTTTTGAAAAATCAGTCAGTATGATAAATGTGAGTTTCTTATTATCTGCTATAATTTTATCCACCTGTCTTTTACCAGGATACACCACTGACTGACTAAACATCTTTTTAAAAGTTATTCTAGTAAAATAAATAGGAATTAAATTAAGTATGATTTTTTTTCCAAAAAGTCATTGCAAAAAGCTATCAACAGAAATATTGTACAGCCAATTTTGCCGAAGGCTCTTCAACATTACTCTGTATGATCAGAGGCATCAAACTTATTTTTTACAAGCAAAGCAGAGCAATATTGTTACTTGGAGCTTTTAATAAAGCCAGCTTGAACCTATAAAAGTTGGGATAACTTGCATCTGGCCTTTATTGTCAGAGCATTTAATTTTTAAAAAATCCATGTGTGATCATATGCCAGTAGTCATTTTCTGGCTTGGGACATACATATTAATTTTTATTGTAGAAATTTTACTGTTTAAGTTTTCATTTCACTGATATAAAACAACTAGAAGTAAGCCAATTTAAGTTTGGGGGGGTTTTAGGGGGAGAGGGTATTGTTATTATTGCTTTGAATGGGTTTTATGTGTGTGAGAACAGGCAGGCAAGAAAAATAGAGCTCTTTTCAATAACCACTTCAGAAAAAGTCCTCGTGACAAGCTCAGCTACACCTAAGCAGTTCTTGACAGATACTTGCCTCGTGTATTCTTCACCATCCCCACTTTTGGGGGCTACACAGCCTTCCAAGAAAATGCCCTGCAGTGTTAACAGTGGGAATAGCTGGGAAACTTATCTTAATATCTAAAATCTTCATGCTATAGTTGCCATCCTTTTCTCTTACACACAGTGAATATGGAGATCGATGTGGTGTCTTCATCTTTGCAGTAATCTTCAACATTTGAAGACAGTTACTATGTTTGTTCTCAGTAAGGATCCAATAGAAAGAAAAAAAAAAAAAACAACTAAAAACTAAATTTATCTCAAGTCATGTGTTTATGGCACCCGCCAAGTCACCTTGGATAACTCCACTGTTCTTTCCTGGCTCAGCTGTGAAGGGAAGTACCTAAAACCAGCTGAAGTTAAAAGCAAGGACTCTTACAAGAGGGGCAAGATAAGAGCTATCTCATGGCTTTCATGAGTCAGCTGACAGGAAAAATTCTGATGGTTTCAGTACAGCACTTTATATTAGCCTGTCTAAACAAAACAACCTGAGCCTTGCAAGTGTTTCTCAAAGATCTTGTAAACTACTCCTTATTTCCTTTCTCCAAAATAAACTTCTCATCTTTAAATTTTAAATTGCAGTCTGGTACACGCACCTGGAGATTATATTGAAACTTCTGTTAAGCTTATGTTAAAAATAGTACAAATTATTCTATACCATTCACACCTTGCTGTTTTCCTTCCTCTTTTTAACAGGATTCAATGAAAATGCTGCTAAGCCAGGCATACTCCACCTTCTATTCTGCAATTGATTACCAATATTATAAAAAGCATGATACTTTGCACTTGGCTCCACAGAACTGCCTTCCATTTTTTAGGTTTTGGGGTTTTGGTGGTTTTTAAAATATTTCCTATTTGTCTACACTATTTTCAATTCTATTCTTGTCTTCTAAGGGCTTGCAGCCCTTCCCAGTTTGGAGTCAAGCACTGAATGCTCTATAAAGGGCTCAGCAATTACACTTCCCATGCAGTACTCAATTCTGCATATCTGGCACAATGGTTTGCAGACTCATCTTGCTGCCATTAGATATGGCCCTAATTATGTTATGGAACAGGTAGAATAAAAATCCAAATAATTTAATAATCATTAAAATAACACTGCTCTAATTCCAAAGGGAGTAGCATGGTCATCCTTGAAAACAGGCTGCTCATATGGAAAATACAGTGTGCAATTTTGGTTTGAAAGAGGACATTTAATTCCCTGACCTTCATGAGCAAGTCCAGCAACAGCATTTTGTGATTTTTTTCCTCTTTGTTTCACAATAGTTGTTCTTATTTCCAGTGTCACTGCAATACTTGGAAAACAAAATTATCTAAGGCAGTTGGAGTAGATGATCATTGTACGTCCATTGCAACTGAAAATAGCTATTCTATTCTGTCTATTCTACTTTGCATCTGCACAATCAATCACGTTACTGCTCATTCAGGCAATGTTACCTTGTACTTGTATCTTGACATCTTGATTGCATTTTTATGTCATTTTAATGGGTGGCCTGATATTAGTTTAGAACTGGTTACTGTTGCATTTGAAAAATTGTGAATTCTGTATTTTTGATAAGAATTCTGACTTCAGAATCAGACTTCTGGAATAGTATGTGGAGACAAGGGGTACCATACACAAATTTTGTCACAACATTAAAAAAAATTGAAATGTCTCCTGGGACATGGAAAAAAGAGGAAGAGCCTAATGAAAGATTCCCAAAGCAAGTATTCAAAAAGATAAAGATGTTCATCACTACTATGTCATCCTTCTCATTCATGTTTTAGAGAAAAAAAATCATGATTATTGGTGAATATTTCTGTATATTTGGAGCACTGTTGTTTTGAAGCACTGGAGAAAAAATAATGAAAGTTGACTCCTCAATTCCCTGTCTGTGATGGCTTAAAGCCAAAAGCTAGGTTTTGTGTAAAGGCTGAAATAAAGGAACTGAAATTGACATTAAAGTGCAGGTACAGGGATATCCTCATGGATTTTAATACACTTCACTCAAATTGTCTCTGCTCTTCCCTCTGAGGTTAGAATTCAGACAGTGACAAATTCTACCACCATAGGAAAGAGGAAAACTGCCCCGTTTCATTTGCTTGGTATCATATTATTTCAATTCAGAGAGCAAACAGGCTAAAACTCTGGAAGCGTCTTCAAAGCTGAATTATTTTAAAGAAATGCATTGCTTTACAATCAGTGAAATCAAATTAAATTCTGTATTCCTTCCATTGCTGTTGAGTCATAGTTCTCACAAATATTTTTTAAAAACCTAAACAAAACAACTAAGGCAGCTATGCTTCCAAAGTCAGTCATATGAGCTAATTATACAGTCACATATGAATTGCACAGGTATCAGTTAACCATTGCCACTTCAATGGTTCAATCCATTAATAGGAACAACAAAACCAACTTTCTATCCTTTGTTATATGGATTTTCACTTTCTTTCTTAATCATTCTTCCTGTGTCTCCTGCTTATCACTACTATTTGGATATTTTTAGCTACTTTGTTCAACTCTGAGCAGAAATAACATAGCTCCTAGGCACACCTGCAGATAGTGTTATAGAGAACACTTACAACTCTATTTGTACTGAAATGTTTGCTTTCATTGTTCTTGTGATTGCACTGAAAATACATTGCTTTTTAACTATAATATTATGGTCTTGGAATGCAGAGGAGTACAGAACCAGATCTAAAAATTCCAGTTCCTCCGTACATTCATTTATATTTCTTTAATGTAATTTCCCTTTTTTTACAAAGGTAAGTTCTCAGTACAGGCAAGCTCATTTCTCTCCCACTGCAGAAAGATATTAAGGACTAGTTATATTTCAGTTTGCTCAAAAGGTAATAATGAACAATCACTCTAAGCAGTTTTAGCCAGCTTATGATGTTTACTCCAGTGACTTTTTCCTAAGGGCTCATAAGATTTTGAGGAATAATGATTAATTGCTGAATATAATGTATCTTTTATAACACTGAGAAATGTATGGGTTATTGTATTCATGTTAAGCAAGTAATTCATTAATATGTCACTTGAAGTATCCACCATCCTCATTTACTATTTCAGGGGTCTAATCTACATGCATTTCCTTGCCAATGACTGACCTGTTAATTGCAACATCAGCAAGGCCACAAGATTTATTGTTGGCCTATTTGAGAGCAGCCTCATTTTAGGATGAATCTACAACAGTGACTGAAGAATTAATTAGAATGATTGTGCAACTTATCCAACATTCTTCAAGACAGGGCAAAACAATCAGAAAACATTTTTTATTTTTCAAAACTACTGCAGCTAGAACACAATCAATACCAACACATCCTTGTGCCTAGATGCTCTAATGTTCTCAGATGACAGTCGTGCATTCAGCAAACACATTCATGTGCAATATCAGCAAAGCCTGTCAAGTGTTTAAAGGCATGTTTACGTGTCAGAATGCGTATTTCACTATTGGAATTACTTGCAGAACTGGCTGAGCAGCTGCAGGCATTAAGTACATACACACATGTATACCCACCCTTTCTTTCTGCAGTACTGCCATGATGCTGTCACATACTGCTGTTCCTAGGATCACTTCTGTTCAAAGTTATAGGATAGGAATTAATATATTTACCTGATTTCAGCCTCTGACAATCTGTTTGCAAACTTGTCTTTGACATTTTTTCTGTCTTTCTTTCCTATCTGAACCTAATGCAAATAGGAAATTTGCAGTAATTTATCATAATTATTTGCATTACTAATATGTTAAAGTTTTTTAAAAGTTGTCCTTCAGCATGGGGTTGATCGGATGCCTTTATAGTTATATAATATGCTTCTCTTGAAATTCCTATTATAGAGCTGTTGTAGCCTTAGTGCCCTAAGGGTAAATAAAATCCAAAGCCTACAGAGAGAGAAGGGAACATTTGACTGTAGCAACTCACCTGGATGGAAATGTCCCAGGAGTTTTCAGACCTGCCACTGGAACACATGAAGGAACACTTATCTGCTGAAGGATTGTAATGCAAAACAAACCCTTCAGATGCTTCACCTATGAAACAACATTGTGACTCCTTACAAACCTTGCCTAAAAGTTATTTATCAGAAAAGACAGAAATGCCTTTTTCATTTCCCTCACCAGCTGGAAGGTCTATGTGGTGAAGAGCCACATCAGAGAGCAGAGTGGAAGGTACAGTAAGGCTTGGATAACAACAGATAAATTGGAGAGCTCTCCTTTCAGTTACCTTATCACAGGTTGTCCACTAGTGTATTCTTCTCTTCCTGATGTACCTACCAGTATAACACATATATTAGAATAATTTAGCCTTACAAGGAGATGGTGAATGGTCACTAAACGACCAGTACCCTTGACACTCTTGTACTTAATGAAAAGATCCTAGTCTTTACCTTTTTTCTTACCTTATTAGCAAAGAAATTGAGCCTTCATTTTTGTTGCTGACAGTCCCCATATTTTCTTAACTCTTTTTTTCCTCTCTGTCTCAACAGTAATATAACCATAAAGATCTACATTCTGCATGAAGTTATTTACACTGAATCCCCTATATTTTAATTAATTTTCAAAAAATCCTCCTATTATTTCCTGAAATGTAGAATGATTCTTTAAAATTTCAAATAAATGTGGACAAAATACTCAACCCAGAAGGCAAGACTTTGCTCTAAGACTTTTCAATAAAGAGACAAAGGTTTCCTGAGAAGGCAAGAACCTAGATCAGCTAACCCTTGTGAGAGTGAGGGGTGTCTTGAATCAAAGATGATAAATTCTGCTACAGACAAACTACTACTCATCAGAGTTCTGTCATAGCAAGGAAAATGGTGATTTTCTTAGTTTCCATTCTCCTCCTGCTTCTCAAATTCTTTCATAACATCCAATTATTTTGTACTTAGTTGCCCTGAGATCTTAGGCACTTGACCTCCAGCTTGTGAACAAAATATTGTTTTTACAGGTTCGCCCCACTTTATGTCATTTGTTGTTAGTTGTATGAGAAAAATATACAACACTAGGGAATCACAACAGGTTTTCTTTTTCTTTTGAGTGTTTGTTTGGGGTCCAACTCCCCCCC